>BLQM01000058.1:4891-21683 GCA_012489335.1 Triparma laevis f. inornata
GGGAGGGGGGTAGGGGTGGGAGGGGACGAGGAGGGTTTTGGGCTAGTAAGGATGGGTTTTAGTGGCGAGGGTTAGAGGGGGGGCTGGAGTATTTTTTAGTTGAAGGTGGAAGGTTTGAACGGGGGCGGGGAGGCGGGGAGGCATGTGGGGGTCGTATGAGTGAGCAGAGAGCCCGACCATCTGGGTTGACAAGTTGCGTTGCTAATGCCTAGTATAATTTGATACGGTCAGGCTACGATATTGAGATTTTATTCAGATTCCCCCAAGAGTGGTTAAATGCCGTGCTGTAAAAATCACGTACGTTTGTGCCGTTTAAGTCCTATTCAAATGAAAATGCTGTGCAATTCCAGTGCGATGGCCTGCGCATGCATGAATATCCGGTTCAATAGATCTCTCAAGGTACGGTTGAATTGTTCAATTGGACGCTTACTGCATTAATATGAATATTTTTCGCGTACCGATGTATAATGTCTTTCGATGTTCCTTTCTTTGCAGCGTATCACCCACTTGACAAACCCTTGACAAATTCTAACCCCCCCCCTCCCCCTCCCCCCTTTCAGCATGAAAACACGTCGATTCAGCCGCCTCAACCATCGAGTCGAAAATGCAGGCCCGCGGTATTTCAGCCAAGACATTCCTCCCCAACTAGTTCTTTAACATTCGCCAGGACACGACGCCCAAGGCGCCAGTGAAGACTCTCATCGTTTGGGGCCTCCTCATTTACCTTATTCTTGGCGGAGTCTTCGTATTTCTGTTCTTAGCCGACCAAAGTAAAGTTACGCTTGTTTAAAAGACAACTATACTATCCATCCCCATTACGGACAACGAGAACATTGAGTGCCAAGGCCTTAGTATCATAAAGGGGTCTAAGGATTGGTATAACTCTGATGGTGGAGGAGACCCTAACTTCATGGTTAGAACACTCACAGAGGAAAAGTCATTCGAATCCTATGTTAAGATTGGCGGCTACATGCTTAGTGACATTACTGAAGCTCAGTTCCGCGCGGCTACTGAAGGAATATGTGAAGCAGGATATGCAAAACTTTTAGAGCAAAAGGACAAGAGAGGTTGCCGCTTAGACTATAGTTACGCCCCCGAGGACGGATATCAGCCAGGGGATATCATCAATTGCTATGATTCCTCCACCAATTCTATTTACCCCCTCATTCATCCTTCAAGCCCCCTTCACATCACCTCGGACAACGGTGGTGCTGTCCTCATTGACGATGAATGGAACAACTATTTGGTCGCAGGTATAGTTACAAGCTTTATCAGCTTTAGTGAACGAGATTCCTCTGTTGAAACTACCTATGTTCAAACCGTGACTGGTGGTGACCCTGATTGTACCCTGGCGTATGAAGTTTATGATGGTGACACTGGATACTGTTTTCACAAAGTTTCGGAGTGCGGATTCAAACTTTATCACGATCGACACCACCGACAGAACGGATATCTGGCACCCTATCAAGCTCAGCTCCGACGAAGTCGTTAATACAATCAAGCCGAACACTCTCATTGTTTCGTTTGAAAGTCACGAAAGAGGTGTTGATAAGGAAACGTCGGGCTATAATATTCCAATGGACTCAAGCGGTAAAGTCGCCTCGTCTGTGACTTCAGTTTGCTAAGCTGAATCTTCCCATCTCTGATCATACCTCATCGTAGAACAAGCCCCCTACGCCTGCTGCGAAACCTCTAAAACCAGCCCGTCCATCACAGAATCCCTCGTGTACGCTTGCGCGAATCTCGCGTTGTGCTCTACTTTCATCCTTCCAATTGTAGCTGTGATCGTGCAGAAAACCTCCTCCGGGAAAATCCTAAGCGAGACGATCGGAGTTTAATTAATAGACGGAGCGAACGCGATTCAGACCGGAGATGTTGGGGATAAGAACCCCGTCGTTTAGAACCGAAGGGAGAGAAGGGAGAAAGTTAGTTTTAAATAGTAAGAGTAAAGTAAGAGTGGGAGATTTTGAAAGTTCAGGAAAGAAGAACAAATTAGGAAAGAAAGGAGAGAAAAGAGAGTAGAGATAAAATTAAATATACGCTAAACGTTGATTAGCTTCGATTTAAAAAAATTGATTTTTAATGAGGTTTAGGAACGTGACCGTCTACGTAGAAATTTCGTGTTGCGAAAGGCTGTCTAAATACTTCTCCGTCCATTTCCTTTTAAAAAAATCGCAGCCGTGTTAGATGAAAAAAATGTGGCTTACAATTTTGCAATTACGTTCGAATACTCACCTTTGTTAAAATAATTTGACAACCTAACCTACTATTCTCCTCCAATCCAAATGCCATATCTAACATATCCTCTTCATCTTCACTCGCTTCTTTTCCATCCTCTTCCAATAATTCATATAGTTTATCGGATAAGATACAGTGACAGGTTGAACAAGCGCAGACACCTTCGCAGGCACCTTCGAGTTCTATATCGTGACGGTGAGCGACTTGGAGAATCGTATCACCTGTGGAGGAGGGTTTTGTTAGTAAGTAAACGTCTAATAACATTTTACGTAACGAGGAGGAGGAATTGAATACTTGGTTCGAATATTACGTCGAGCGATCGATGCGAAGGAGGAGACCGAGGAGGAGACGACGCAGAGACGATCGAACGAAGAGACATGAGGGATGACATTGAGGTGCAAGTCGTACATTCCGCTGTATGACCATTGCCCGCCCTTGTTAGACGATCGTTTGATGCGTCGTCCATCTCTCTCACGCTTTCCATCTTAAAAAGTTGTCAATCCCCTCGTCAATCAAAACGATCGGCTTGAACTATCGATGCAATCGACTCACCAACATAAGCGTCAACCTTAATCGGCTCAGTCGTATCTTTATGAAAAATTATTGCCATTCTATTATCAGGCGTCATATGATCACTTGCAGTATTATGGTGTCTTAAGGTGGGACGGAGGAGGGGACGGGAGAGACGGGGGAGTGTGAGGGAGAGGTGACGAGCGAACATTTCGGTCGTAAAGGCGGGGTTTGGTTTTTGGGGTTTTTTAAAAGACGCCGGAGGAAATTGAAGATACGAGGAGTCGTGGATTGTTAATGAGATTATTGAACTATTATCGAAAAGGACTGAAAATACGTATTATATGAGAGAACAAGTTCTCAGAGTGATTCCCTAAATTATTTCCCTCAAAAACCAACCATTTCCTAACTCACATCTCTCTTCTCCTCGTTATCAAGATGAGCTTATTTAATGCGGAACGAGATTTTATAATCAACGATTTACAGTTGAAGTGTTTTGGAGTACTTTAGGACGACGAGGAAAGATTAATGAGCAATCTAAAGTTGAGAACGATCGATGGTGAAAACTGTCGAATTCACGAGTTCATAAATTACTGTTTAAAAAGTAACGCGGTTAACGCATACGTGATTTCTCGAGTACCTCAATTAATACCGGTGGTACTCGTTACGGTTACGTCATGAAATTCGTAAAGATTAATAATTTCACCGGAGCTGACGTATTGGCTGTCGACGGAACGACGTGGACCTACTTCATCAGAGAAAGGTAAGACCCCCTCTCTTCACACCAACAATGATAGTGCTTATGAGGAAATTTTGTCATACTTTTCAAAACATTTCATACCTTCGGGAGTGATGATTGACATCTCTGTGGTTCTGAGGCACTTACTACTAAAACGTCGTCGTGCGTCAGTGATTATGTTGTTGTTTTTAATTTCTAACACAAACTCTCGAGCAGAATACGGATGTATGTTGAATGGTTTGGGGGTTTTGACGAGAAGAAGGTAAAGGAGAAGGACGAGGGCGGCTACGGCGGCGGCTTATTAATAAAAATATAGTCGATTTGTTCACTAAAAACAGAACTCGTTTTCCCGAGCTGGTGTTTAGTTTTTTAATTTTACGGTTATATTTAATTTCTTTTAACGTCGTTTAATTTTTACTCCCTCTCTATTTTCTCCCCTCTCTCTCTCTCTCTTCCCCTATGACCCTTGGCGATCTACACCATCGTACCACTTGTGGTCTTTCGCGGAATAGCACGTTTTCCTGTCATGACTAATATATATAAGCATGTTCTACTGCCTGGGGGGTTACTTTGACTGTTTTCCGGAGAACAGGACCCGCAGTAAAACGGTTGGGGGGGTTTACGAAACCACTTGGAGTGATCCACTAACGGGACATTGCGAGCCGCATGATTTTCAGAACATGTTTGCGGATTAGTAGCGCCACAATGAGGGCATATTCTGGCTTTCTCTTCGTCTTCTTTCTGCTTCTTCAAACGAGCGGCTCTTTCCGCCTCTCTCTGTGGAGCATCTTTATGCCCCTTCTTCGCACTAGCAACCTCTCGAATACGAACTTTTTCTTCAGAAGTCGGATTCCAGTGGTGCAGGTTTTATTCAGCGTGAGAGCAGTATTTTTCGGATCCTAACCCTAACTTTTTACACACGTTAGCCCCCTTGCCAGGCGCAGTGCCTGAGCAGGAGCCGCAGTAACGATATCCTTTGAATTTTATGAAGATCTCGTCATGCTTTCTACCGAGTTCGCATATCATAGGCACGTCCGCGTGGCATTTAGGACAAGCATCCGAGCTTGGCTTCTCCACCTTGACCTCCTCCTTTTCCTTCATCATAGGTTCATAGTTCATACGCTGATAAAATGTCACCTCTCATAACTACCGCGGATAACTTCCTCTTTGCTGCCACCTCTGATGCCTCAAAGGGTTGTGCAGGGGGGAGAACAGCGTCTGGAGATGCAGGATATAACCTGGAGGATACAATACAGCATCCCTTCACTGTCTCACAAAGCTCGGCCACCTGCTCAGGGGTGTACTTTATTCTCGCAAGGGCCTTCAAGATGTCAGGGTAGCTCAATTCCGTTTTGGACTTGGCAGATATGGTAAGGACTGTGGGGGCGGGGGGGGGGGAGAGCAGGCATGAGGGAAAGGAGGAGGTTAGGGAAGGAGGAGATTGGGGCGGCTGAAGAACTTTCTTGTTGTTTGGGCTTATTCACAACA
Source organism: Triparma laevis f. inornata (assembly GCA_012489335.1). Taxonomy (NCBI): domain Eukaryota; class Bolidophyceae; order Parmales; family Triparmaceae; genus Triparma; species Triparma laevis. Next base: position 9,867 of record BLQM01000058.1, read on the forward strand.
AATCGCGGAGTGTTGGTAATATATAATACCTTCAGTCGACAAAAACACCACATAAATAAGGGGGAATGCCCCGCAAGAACGATTGAACCAACCTAGCTCACGAGAAACTGTTTGGCAGTTGGAGCACTGGGATCCTGATCGGAGGATTTCTCCCTCGGTGAAAGTTGAAACGCACCCACAAAAGTACGTCATATTGCACCAAGGCAATTTTCTACTATTTCCCCGACTCTTCCTTAAACCTCAATATCGTAGCCTGACCGTATCAAAGTTTAACAGACACATCGCGTGGGCGATCCGACGTAGTCCTTCCGCTCAGTCGTTCCTGTCCCTCATTCTTCTTCACCGCCGTAAACTCGTCAAAAAAGCCAACCACTCCGTTCCCCCTTCCCCAACCTCACCCCATCATTTAAAACCTGTCACTAAAAACCAACCTCCGTTCCTTCCCCCCATCATCTAACCCCCCTCCCCAGATCATGCAATTCACCCTCTCCCCCTCCTACGGTTACGTCCTCCTAACCTCCCTCTCCTTCTACCTAATGCAAAACTTCATAATAGTCTTTCCCGTTTTAACCTCCCGCCGTAAATTCAATATAAAAGCACCCATACAATACCCTAACGATAGTTTAATCAAGAAAAATAAATTAAGCGAAGAAGACGTAAACCACTACCTCTGCGTTCAACGCGCTCACGAGAATAACGTTGAGTTCTTTTCATTCTTCCTCCCCCTCTATCTCATAACTGGATTATTCCCTGATTGTACTGATCATACAATTTACGCAGGTCTCGTGATTCTAGGGTTTCGCCTTTTAGGGGCTTTAGGGTATCCGTATGGGTTGAGAAAGTGGAGTGGATTCTTTCATCTTGGAGAGTGGTACGTACTCTACATGTTTGGGGGTGAGGCTTGGAAGTTGACGCAGGCTTGAGATATTAATGAATTTGTGCTTGAAGACGTTTAAGTAGTGTTTTTAATAGGAAAACGTTGGTGTTTCTTTTGGTTTTTATTTCTAGGACGATTAGGAGACTTTGTTAAAATCCTTTATTCTCTACTCGTGGTCTTGCCGTTTTTCCTCCTCGCCCTCCTCCCCCCTCGTCATTTTTTAAGAATTTCTTGGGTGCGGTTGTGCCTAAGATTCAGGGGAAAGTGGCGTATTATGTTGGGAGGGTTGTGAATGCCTTGTACAAGAGGGATGGGGATGGGGAAGAAGATAACGATGAGGCGCAGGGAGGGGAGGAGGAAGGAGAAGGAGAAAAAGTGGAGAATAAAGAATTAAGACAAAGTCTTCTTGGCGTTGCATAATAAAACCTACTCTCTCTCTCTCTTCTTCTTCTTCTTCTATTCATCGTCATCCCCCTCGACCGCGGGCACGACCTCCTCTACGACTTCTCCAATCATGTCCTTGATTTTGTTCTGCACCAGCTCCTTGTAGAATTTGCTGTACTCTATGATGTCCCCCTTGCCCCTCCTGACCTCGACCATGTGGCTGTCTCCCTCCAGTTTCACGACTTGGACTATGACTCCGATCATGCCGCTGCCGGTCATTTTGCAGGCCTTGATCTTGGGCCCGGTTACCTTAAGTTCGCACTCCATCTCGACTAGGCTGACGCTCAGCCTGTGGCGAGCGAAGCGAGCCGTGTTAGAGTTGTTGTAGTGTCTCGACTGTTGCTCCTAGCAATATTCTCAGCTCGTCGCTTCGCTCCTTGCTGGGCTTGGTCCTCGCATCTTCTCTCTCACCTCTCCACGATACTCCCCTCCTCCCCGGTGGTCTTGAACTGGAAGATCTTCTTGACCCCCGCCTGGCTCTGCGTCCTCACCATAGTCTCCTGTGCCCTGTCGTCGCTTATCGACGGCGGCGTCGCCGTCGGTGGGCTCGCCACTCCGCTCGCCCCCGCCGAAGAGTCCACTCCTCCGTCGCCTCCGTTCGCATCGTCTCCGTAACCCATCGGGAGGATATCCTCGGTGGTCAAAGTCCCGTTCTTGCTGTACCACGGGTGCTCTTTTATGTCGCTTATGGTAACCCTAACATTGGGATCCGCCACCATAATCTGCGACGAGCGTAGCGAGTCGCATGAGGATTGGCGATAACGAGTTAGAATTAAGTAACGACGAAATGTTGCGTCAACGTTAAGACTAAAGCTACTATTTTAGTCTCATTAAACCCGTAATAATCGTATTCCCATCCTCGTCGCGTTCGCTTCTCGCTTTGGCCTCACCTTCCCTAAAAGATCCCTAACATCCTCACTGAACCACGCAGGGTACTGCACCTCCGCCGCCTGTATCTTCCTGAACAAATCGCTCATAATCTTCTCATCAAACGGCAAAAAACCCGCCAACAGCACATACAATATGACACCAACGCTCCATATATCAGCCTTCTTCCCGTCGTAGCCCTGCGACGAGCGAGTAAGAGATCGCGTGAGGATTGGTGGTAAGACGTTCGTTAGAAATTTACGTAGCGATTTACAAGCAGGCTGTTCGCTTTTAGACAAAAACAACGTCGCTCCACCTCATAACTCCCGTAATTGATTCGTATTTCCAGCTCGTCTCTGAGACGAGTAACGAGACTTGCGTCTCACCTTGTCCTCTAGGACTTCGGGGGCGACGTAATTCGGCGTGCCGCAGGTTGTGTGTAGTAGGAGGGTTCTGTTGGCGTTTTCGCCTCCCTCATCTGAGGCAAGGAAAAGAGACAAGGTAAATTAATTGTGTTAGTGGTGGCGTTCGTTCCTCGGGCTTCGTCCTCAGCTCGCTACGCTTGCCTCTCCCCCCTCCTCACCTCCTCCGGTGTACAACGCTGAAAGTCCGAAATCCGATATCTTATGATTCGCGTTCTGATCCAACAACAAATTCTCCGGCTTCAAATCCCTATGACACACCCCCTTCGTATTACAGTACTCTAGCCCGTGGATGAGCTGCCTGAAATACTTCCTCGCCTTGTCTTCAGTGAATCTTGACTCTTTTACTATTTGATCGAAGAGTTCTCCGCCGGTTACGAGCTCGAGGACTATGAAGATTTTTGTGCGGGAGGCGAGGACTTCGATTAGTTGGACGATGTTCGGGTGGCGGACTACTTTCATTATTGAGATTTCCTTTTTTATTTGGTTGCCCATGTTTTGTTGTTGGATCTTTTCTTTGTCGAGGACTCTGTGTGGGGTGGGGGAGTGCAGGGGTTTTGTTAGAGCAAAGAGTGGTTGCAAAGGGTGGTTGTTGAGCGCACCCCAGCTGTTATCAACTGAATTGGTCGCTTGATCACGCTCATGCGCTAGCTACTAGACACAACACACACACATACACAGACTCCAATCTCCCCATCTGCCCGTCCCCCCTCCCACACCCCTACCCCACAACCCTGTTAGGGGCCCTTCACGCCCCCTACTCACTTGATAGCAACCGCCTCCTGCGTCTCCGTGTTGACAGCCTGTTAAATGGACTACTGAGTTAGAACGAACAACCATGTATATAATAAATTATGCCCAAAAAAGGATCTCCCGCGGACCAACATGAGAGAAACAATGGAACCCAAAAACTTTCCCACACTTACATATTTGACCTTGCCGAAGGTGCCTTCGCCGAGTGTCTGGCCAATTTCGTACTTTCCGACTTTTTTGGTTTTAGGCGGCATCGCTTCTATAGTTAAATTGTTCCTAAATTGTTTATCAGCGAGTTGCCCAGATCGCTCCCAACTGCCCCCTCGATCCCACTCTTAATCATTCTCCCCCTTCCCCACCCCACCCCTCCCAACACCATGGCCGACGATGAGGTCGACATCACCCTCACCGCGGAGCCTCCCCTCGACGGGAGTTTCCCTCCCCTCGCCTCCACAGCCCCCCTGAACACTTTCGACGACGGTGACGATGACTTCTCCATCCCAGAGAAGGAAGCCCTGAAACTCGAGCTCTCGCAGACCCTTGGGTTAACGCATACAGACAGGGATTTGGTTTCGGTGGACGACACGGGAATGTACAATCTGGTGGCGCAGCTTTCGAAGAAGGTTATTGATTTGACAGAACAAGTTAACAACCCTCCTTGGTTCGATAAGGTAAAAGAAACCCTAACAGAAAGAAAGAAAGAAAGAAACCTTACGGTACAATACAGAAAACCACATGACTAACCCCCACCCCCAACAGGTCATGGCCAACGTGAACCGCATCGACTCCATGGAGACGAAATTGGACGCAGTCATGGAACAAGTAGGCAGCCTGAACACTAGAATGGCAGCACTAGTCGAGGCCGGCTTCGGCGAAAGCCAAGCTGCCGTTGCCGGGGCCAGCGTGTTTGAGGGAGAACCCGTAACCAGTGCAGAAACCACCACCACCCCTCCGACCTCTGAAGAAACTCCCCCTTCCGAGGAGAAGTCGGACTCCCAAACTTCCTCCTCTCAGAAGGACTCAACCCCCAACGCCATGACCTCCCTCCAAGCCATAACCCTCGCCAAGGATATTTCCGACCTCGGCATTCAAACCCAAGCTTTAAGAAAGGAAATGAAGCAGAGGGACGAGAATCAGAAACTTGAGGTTGAAAGTAAATTCAGCGAGCTCAAAATGCAGGTGAGACATGCTTCGCCCCGGCTTTCGATTCGTCCTCACGCCCAATAAGAACAAGCACTTAAACTAACTCCTCTCTATCGTCGTAACGTATTCAGAATCAACGACTTCACACTCGCTTGCAAGCCGAGTTTCCAGGGATTGAAGAGTTCAAGCAGTTCAAGCAGTTTTCGGCTGAGAGGTCTAAGAAGCTTAAGCTGGCGCTTCAACAGAGGACGTTTGATATGCAGAGGAGTATTGATGAGAAGGTGATGCGTGATAATACTGGTAGTAGATGGCGTTACTTAATCTAACACGTACGCTCCTCGCAGTTCAACACCGAGATCGAGAAAGTTTTCAAATGGAAGGACACCTTCAACGACGTCACCAACAACAGGATGTCCTCCGTCGAGGAGCTAGTTCGGTCCTTCAGTGAGGACCTCACGTACCTCCGCGGGGGAGTGGACGAACACGTTCACATGCTCGAGGAGCGTATTCAGGAGAACCAGCAGTGGTGTCAAAAGAAGTTCGGGGAGAGCGGAGCGGAGGTGAGTCTCGCGAGACGCGACGCATCCTCGTCGTAAGAACGTTCTAAACTAACTCAACTCGTCGCAGATGAAGAAGCTCATGCACAGGTCTCACGAGATCGCGGCGAAGCAGAGGGAGCATGGAGAGGCGCTCGACAAGGACAGTAAGAAGTTTCAGCAGCAGCAGGACCTTATTGAGGAGAACAGAGAGGCGGCGTTTAACCAGTCCATGGAGTTGCAGCTCGCGATTGAGACGCTCGGGGAGGCGAACTGCGAGCAGGACATGAAGTTCGAGAAGCTGAGCGATAACGTTACTTTACTCGAGGCCAAGAGCGCGAACCACGACAAGAAGTTCGAGGCCAACGACGCAGCCCACGAGAAAATCAACGAGACTTTTAAGGAGCTACAGAACATGGATCAGATCATCAACGCGGACGTAGTCAAGCTGAGGGAAGAGGAGGTGAGGAGCTGCGAGGACGAAGCCCAGCGAGGAGCGAACGACGACAACTTCATCTCCACCACTAACACGCTCGCCGCTCATCGCAGCTGCACGAGACCAACACTCAAGTGACGCAGCTCCTCGACAGCCTGGACAACAAGAACCAGGACGTGCTCGGGAAGATCAAGAACGTCCTCACCTTCGCTGAGAGCACAAAGTCCAGCCTCGTGGTCACCCAGGACAAGCTCGCGACCATCCCCGGCAAGATCGAGGAGGTCAAGGATGACCTTCGCGCGGTGAAGAAGGACATCGAGGACCACCAGAAGGAGACGGGCGAGCACAGGTGAGAAGGCGCGAGGAGCGAAGCGACGAGTATTGCGTCGCTGTGTATTGTGGAGCGACGAGATTATGAAAACGACGTAAATAGAACTCAGAGCGAGTGAAAGCGAAGGCTTTTTCATGTTCAACTCGTCGCTACGCTCCTCGTATTAACGATTGAACATTCTGTACTAACTCATTGTTTCGCTCCTCGGACTTCATCCTCGGCTCCTCGCTTCGTGCTCGCAGCAATTTGACAGACGCCATCCTAGCCCGCCTTAAAGATGTTGAGAACGAGGCCACATCTATCAAGTTCTTGAAGGACAAGAGCGTGAGCATGACGGACAGTTTCGAGACCATGAAGAAGGACTTCGGACAGCAGATCGAAGACTTGAGCAAGAATGAGGCCCTCTTATCAAAGTTGAAGGAGGACGGGGTCGTTTTGGAGAGGCGACTGTCCACCCAGATCGTCACCGCGAAGGACGATCTCACGCACAAAATCGAGACCGAGGTCGAGGTTGTCAAGGAGCAAGTGAAGGAAATCGAGGCCAAGACGGAGGAAGTCGTCAGGGACGTCATTGAAAGCGGGGCCATGGGAAAGCAGAGGAGGCAGACGAGGGCGCAGAGCGACATGACAGAACATAGCGGCAGCCACGGCCACGGAAGGAGGAACTCGAATCACGGCATGGGCGGTGGAATGAGGTGAGGAGTGGTGTGAGGAGCGAAGCGACGAGGATGTGGAGCGAGTGCGACGAGAATGTGGAGCGAGTGCGACGATATAAAGCTCTCTCTCTCCTCGGATGTACAGCTCTCGCTCCTCGGATACGTCGCTCTCGCTCCTCGCATTAACATTAACATCTTAAATTAACCCCCCCCATTCCCTCCTCGGCTCGCCGCAGCTTCGGCGCGGACATCAGCCCGGGAAGCGTGGTCGGAATGACGCCCGACGAGGTCAAGGAGCACGAGTCCGACGTGGCTGAGCAGGTCGCGGACGCTTTGTTGGAGTACGAAGAGCTGTGCATGAGCAAGACGTTCTTGATCGAGGTACCGCACGACATTCGCGTCCAGATGACCGATTTGGCCACGCAGATGGCGGAGTTCATCAGCAGCAAGGCGGATCAGGAGGCGATTCAGAAGATGATAAGAGGATCACAGGAGGACGTCACCTACACGGACGAGGAGATCGAGGGGGAAAGGGTTACGTTGCTGTTCAAGTGGATGAGAAAGGTGACGGAGAAGATCAAGGAGACCAACCCCAAGCCGGGCAAGGTCAGGGGGGAGGCGAGGGACAAGGTCCTGAAGAAAATGAGCGACGCCATCGACATGGCCATGAGCAAGCACGATCAGGTTCTGATCACCGGCCACAGCAGGCTGGGCCGTGTTCAGCTTCCCACCTGCATCGCCTGCGACCGCCCGCTCGCCGCGAAGAAGCGGTTCCGCGACATGCCAGAAGGGGCGGGGAACGGGCAGCACGTGGGAGTTGAGGAGAAGATGCTGAAATCGAAGAACTTCAAGGAGGAGGCCCCGCAGCCGAGGTTGAACATGATGCCCGCTGCGAGCAGGCCAGAAACGGCGGGAGCGTACAGAACGACCAGCGACTACGGCATGGAGCAACAGCAAATGGTGTCGATGAGCCGGCCAGGGACGAGCGGAGGGCTGGACAGCAGCAAGCGCCCGATCTTCGGGAGCAGCGGCAGCGCGGCCAAGTTCGTTTACAGAGGGGGCTTCAAAATGCCCAAGAATGGCGGCAAGCTGCAGCAGGGGGATGGGGGCTTGAGTATTGGACTGCCCAGTGTTAATATGCGATAATAGTAGGGATAGGATGGGATTTGTTTTTGTAAAGTAGAAGGAATTTGATTGAGCACTTGTTTGATTCATAAATAAAAACGTCTGGTTAAATTTAATAAGATAACGAAGCTTTGTGTTTTTAAGTTAAGCGTCGTCGTTTAACCATGGGTACGCGGTCGTCAAAGCTACCAGCCTCTCTTCATTTCCGGTCGCTTTGAGGCAGTGCTTGAAATTTAACGCGCAATCTATACTTAGTTTGTGGTCCTTCCCGTGCTGTGCTTCGTAACCCTCGAGCGCCCTCTCATTAAACTCCTCAGCTTTCCCGAACGCGCCTTCAATTCCTGCCGTAGTTTGACTACCGTATCTTTCCGGACGACGTTAACATCAATTGGCGAGTACGCCCTCTGTAATTGCCTCAATCTAGACAATGTTGATCTCCTCCACACAAACATTCAAAAATTAGGCGGATGGTCATTCCAAGGTTGCTCAGAACTAAAATCGATGACGATCCCGGACTCGCTTCAAAGGCTTGATGAAAACGTCTTCAGGGGATGCTCCAAGCTAGTCCCCTCCAACATTAAAGTTAACGACGGAAATATCGATGCGACGCCCGAAGTCATCGCCCACCTCCGCTCCCAACAACTCAACTAAGTAAAACCCAACATTTTCACAACAAAATCTTCACTTTTGCTTCTTACTGTCTGTAGCTTTTTCCTCCATCTTCTCCCCCCTCTCCCTATCTTCCTTCGCTTCCTTAACTTCTTTCGCCTCCTTAAGTTCTTTCGCCTCCTTCTTCGTAAGTAATTTCCTCTTCGGAATCGCCGTATCCTCCCCCCTCCCATCATCAATCGTAAACGCCTTCCTAAACATTTTCGGTAACAGTGCAGTCCAAAACGCCCAACACGCCGTAAAAAATGCCCCCAACCTCAACATATCCATCGATAAACCAACAAAGTATGAGAAAGTAGGTACGACTGTTCCAATCATTCCGAAAATAGAAGAAGCTACAAAAACTGTGGGAATGAGCATATCCTTTGAACCTAAATAATTTGGAAGACTCCAAATTGAACTCGGCAAATCCGGGACGAAATATATCTAAGACGAGCGTAGCGAGTCGCATGGGGGTTGGTTTTAACGAGCTAGAATTACGTAGCGACTAAAGCGACGTGCGCGTTAAGTCCAATGCTACTGCACTACGCAAAATCACAGGACAGCGCAAATATTTCGTTCGTAACATCGTCGCTTTTCTCACCTGATACGCTCGAGCCAACAAACTAACAACCAAATGAAACGCAATCCACTTAGAACGAGAAAGCATTAACAGAAGTATTTCAAAAACATCCTCTTTACTTTTATTCTCATACCCCCCTTCACTTTTTTGTAAAGATATCCATAAAGCATGACGTTGCCAATCTAATACCCAAAATGATAAAGATAACATCATGCCCCATTTAACAGCCGGTGAACCTCTTGGGTTTTTTTTTTTAATAGCCTATGTGTTATTAATAGACTGGAGAATAAAAGGAGCATGATGCGGAAGGAGAACCAGAGGGAAGTTTGTAAGCGAGTACGGAGGAGGGGACCGAGGGTTAATTTTGAGGTTAGGAGGGAGTTTATTTCTTCAGAGGAGGAAGGGAGCTCGAAAGCGATTGCGAAGGAGGGGTGGTGGGATTTTGGCATTCTGTTGTTTTTGATTGGGTTTTGGAGGTGAATGTGTTAGTTGAGCATCGAGCTTGGTTTTGCGTGGTGGTCGAACGCCGTCGTGGTGGTCGTTGTCGTGGGAGACCGTAAACTGTCGCAGATCACCCTGGAGACGTTCCGTGAAACCAAATAGACGGGGACGTCATCATTGTCCAACGAGCCACGTGGAGGAAGAGCAATACGTAATGAGTTGGTCTGAGCAACTCATGCACTTTTAACATTGAATAGGTGTACAGTCTTACCTTAAAGAATCCTCAGTATTCCCTCCCCTATCGGCGTAGAGAAACCAACAGGCGGAAAACCATAACAGGAAGCTTATGATTTTTCTGGAGTTCTTAGCTTTTAAGGCTTTCGCTGAGGAGGAGGAGGTTGGAGGGGTGGACTTGGGCTTGGACATGGCAGCGTGGGGTTTTTAAATTTTGAGCAACTTGGATGGGTGATTGCGTCTAGGGTGAATAAAGCTTTGGTATCAGGGAAAGGTGGTGGTGGGGTGTGTGATTTTTAAGGTCTGGGGAGACGTTTTAACAAATTTTAAGCCAGTGTGTTGTTGGAGATGATCTGATATTGGGATCCTGCCTGGATTTTGATAATGAAAGGGTTAGCTCCTGCAACCAACTCAACACGTCAGAGCACGCCCACACGCGAGCAATATCACCAGGGGAGCTAGATCCTTCTCCTTTGATCGTGTAGATATCGGATCCCGTTTTACCCCCGGTTGACCCTACCTTAGACCCTGCCTTATTTGCGTCGCCTCCCCCTGCTGTGAACCACATTTCGGTCAAGGAGGAGGTGGAGGAGATGGAAAAGGAAAGGACTGAGGAATCCTTGTCGCCTGGGATCACCGGCAATGAAATGATCCCGCCCAACGCTGACGAAGTTTCTACCGAAAAGAAGGACGAGGATATCACGTCACCTGCACCCTCACCGATCCCGCCCAACGTTGACAAAATGTCAACCGAAAAGAAGGACGATCTCACGTCACCTACTTCCCCGCCCCCCGTCCCCCCAACCGCTCCCCACTCCAACCCCACCCCTATCTCCACCTTAATCAACTCCCTCCGTCGCCCTACCCTAACCTCCCGCTCCCACCCCAAGTACATCACCGGTTGCTCAAACCTCTACGTTCTAATCTCCTATGTTGGTTCTTTAACTTGGGCGATGATAAATTTAGGTGAGAAACTGTCGAGGACGTCGAACGCGACGAGCTGGCAATACGTCCTGACCTCATTATGTTCGAAATTCGTCTGCGTTACCAGCTTTAATCAGTGCACCGCATAAACCTCCGCTTTCGATCGCTAATCGTTAATTCTAACTTGCGTTTGCTCCAATCGTGTAAACACGACGTCGATACGCGTCGTCGCAGCACAAGGTTTAACGCAACATACCTATCAAACCCTCGATAACATTCCATACATGTCCGTCCCCGGTTCCTACTTCTCAATGTGTGTAGGTTGTTTCCTTCAGCCGAAGAATGACTCGAAGTTTTATAAGGTATTGTTGGCTAGTCAAGCGTTTAATACATTCATTCTACCTGACTTAATAGCTTTATACTTCAATCTTGAAGTTTCAATCCTCGTATCCCTAACTAGAATATGTGTAGGTGAGACACTGCTCGTTAAGTCTCAGTCTCCTCGCTGGTAGAAATGCTTCGTTTTGCTTGTTATAGATCAATTGCGCATCGTTGCTCAACGTCGTCGCAGATCTTTCGTCGCATACTTTTCTTGTTCTCGTTTCTAACGTCGTTGACTCCAAACGTTCACACGACCGTTACGCTCCTACGCAGGTATATTCCTCTTCATATTCATAGCAATCTTCTGTCGCTCAAAAGCTTCCCAACTCTCTCCAGAAAGGCTGTCTAGATTTCTAACAGACGTAGTACTCATAAGAGGTATCCAGGCCCTAGGAATATTCATCTACTTCATCTTAGATCCTATCCGATGTTTCTTAGAGTATCACGGACAATTACATGATCAATATTGTCTGAGGACTTTATTAGGACAGTCTGGTCTCGTATTTATCCTCATCAATTACTACATGTTTTCGGTTATAAATTTCATATTCCCGAAACATATCGTCGAAAATCAGGAAATCAGTTTACATAAGATCGCGATGGGGACGATTAACTGGAGGGAGGGTTTGCAGTTGTTGGGTAAGAGTGTTGCTGTTTGTTGTGGGTTTTTTTGTTTTCGCAGTATAATGCGTGGGGGAGGTTGACGGATGATGAGTATGCGCTGTTGCTTGGTACTTCAATTCTGGGAGCGGGATCGTATTTGGTGGTATCTACGATTGAGTGGATCATAATGGCAAAAGCCGAGAGGGCGTGCGGTGGAAATTGCGTTGTAAGCGGTGCGGGGAGGGGGCTCACCGGAAGTCGACGCCGATTGTGGAGATGTAGGATTCAGTGAACGCGTCGTCTGCGAAACGGAGGAGGAGGCAGGACTTTCCGACGCCGGAATCGCCGATTAGGACTAGCTTGAAGAGGAAATCTGGGGGAGAGAAGAGTGGTAGTGGTGGTGGTGGTGGCGG
>BLQM01000058.1:21728-52658 GCA_012489335.1 Triparma laevis f. inornata
GGGACGATTAACTGGAGGGAGGGTTTGCAGTTGTTGGGTAAGAGTGTTGCTGTTTGTTGTGGGTTTTTTTGTTTTCGCAGTATAATGCGTGGGGGAGGTTGACGGATGATGAGTATGCGCTGTTGCTTGGTACTTCAATTCTGGGAGCGGGATCGTATTTGGTGGTATCTACGATTGAGTGGATCATAATGGCAAAAGCCGAGAGGGCGTGGATAAAAGATGGAAAACCCGAACCCACAACCAAAAAAATCCCGGCGTGGTTCGCGATCAAGATCGGAGAAACGGGAGTCGTCAAAAACGACATGACCCACAACGATAGGTGGGTCGTGGCTAAGGACGAGGCCGAGGCGAGGGAGAAGGCAGCCGCCTTCCTCAAGTGCGAGCCGTCTGAGGTGCTCCTCGACTCGAACGAGAACGAACTAGTCCTGAATCTGAACAAAGGCTTCCAAGTCGTCGCACTAGCTGCTACGACCTCTTACACTCTCTGCGGAACGTACATCACCGCCACTCTTGGATCAGATTACGCAACCCTCCAAGGTAAGACGCAGTCTCGCAGCGCAAAACGATGAGCTGAGAATACGAGCAATATTACGGCCGTAAATTTACGTGCATCTGCGAACGCAATTGTTAGCTTTAGTCAGTGCGCGGCACACCGCTCGAAGCCGCCTGAAATCACCACACAATTCTAATGAGTCACGCCATTCTGTAAATGCGACTCGCTTCGCTCGGAGCAGGAGGACTCCTACCTCTAACCATCCTCTTCTACGTAATCGGTATCTTCTCTGATCCTAGAAGCGGTTCAAAACGTTACGAATTCATTCTATTCGTCTCCTTCACTCTCGAGGAGCTGAATCAGATTATTTTTTCGATAATGAGAGAAGAAACTTGGTTGATATTTGGACACTTTTTTAGGGCTTGTTTGTGGTTGTTGTTCTTTAAGGCGGCTATGAAATGGAGGGCGAAGGTACGAAGGAAATAATTCGTGTAAGGAGTTTACTCAAGCTCGGCTTGTAAGTTAATTTTATACTAACTCGATTCGATTCGACTCGATTCGCTCGTTCGACTCAGGTTGCGGCTTTGACGGACGCAGAGATTACCTCGTTTTTCATAGAGTCAGTGCTGAAAAATTGCGTGAGAAATATCATCATGATACTCTTTGTCACGTTCAGAGGTGAGAAACTGTGAGGAGCGAAGCGACGAGATGGGAATCTATCAACCACTACGCGATTCTAACTTGTTAATACCAATCTTCATGTGACTCGCTACGCTCGTCGCAGCTCTCAACTGCGTATCCGTAGAGTACGGCATCCTGGAAGATGGAATCGACGGCCCAATCATTGCCGCGATTAACTCTTGCTCCAATGCAATCATGTGCAGTATGTTCATATCTATCTATCTCGTGGGATTCATCTGCGCGCAGATGGTCATCGGAGCCCTGAACGAGCGTCAGAGAGAGGTGAGAATCTGCGAGGAGCGAAGCGACGACCCTGCTTAAAGATTCTAACGTCGTACCTTCGCTCCTCCGCTCGCTAATGCTCCTCGCTTCGCTCGTCGCAGAAAAACGTGATTTCAATGGAAAACGTAGTGACCATGAAGGGCGTGAACGCGAGACAAATCATGGAGAGTTCCCTCTCCAGCGTGACGCTCGGTTGTGGCATGTTTCTGTTCTGCATGATGGAAAGCAAATCAGAGGATAGCCGCCAGACTTTAATCGATTTCGGAATGATCGGCTCAGCAGCCACCCTGCTCACTTTCGGCTCAGAGGTCTTGATGCTGGTGTCGACGACCATTCGAAAAGAGGAGTTGGTTCGGGACATTGGAGGAAGGAACGGCATGCTGAATCGTCAAATAATGATGCAGTTTTGGTTTCGAACGTTTCTCGAGAAGAATGGGTGGGTCATTGACGATGAGGGAGAGGGAGAGCTGAAGAAAAACGAGGCGAAGGAAGGAAAGGAAGAGAAGGAGGTAGTATCCGAAGTGTCCAATTTTTGGATAGGGCTGAGGTACGAAGTCGCGAGGAGCGAAGCTACGAACTGGGAATTCGACAATTACGGTCGCAATTCGTCCGCACTGGTAGATTCAGCCTTAACGTGCTAGCTTCTTTCTACACTACGCAATTCTAACTCGTTAACACCAATCTTCATGCGATTCGCTACGCTCGTCGCAGCTTCGCGCTTACATGCATCTTCATGTTTTTCAACGTGATGTTTGCGTTGGGCGTGCCTGGCATGTGGCAAGGCATCCAGGACATCTGCATTCCAATCTTCTTGCTTGCCTACGTACTTTCTCTGTTGATGAAACCGCTTCGTGAGGACTTGGCCTACAAGAGATTTCTGTATCTGCATTTCACCCAATTCGCCTGCTTTTCTGAAATTTTGGGGGCAATCGGGAACGTGTTAGGCCCAGGAGAGGATTACGTAGCTGCGGTGTTTAACTTATTGCGGATACCGGTCTATTTCGTAATCTTTAAGATGATGATGGGTCTGCGACAATCAATCGCCAAGTTACCAAAAGACGAGCTCTCCGAATTTCTGGTGCACGTTCTGCTCGTTAATGGAGCCGGATGCTTGACCACAATCCTCTTCTTTCTCTGCGAGCTGGTTTCTTGCTGGATCGAAGAAGCGGATGAGAAAGACGGCGAAGAAGAAAATGCTCAAAACACCACCACCGCTGATATTGATCATGGGCCCCACTACCTCTGTGCTAACACCGACAATGCTTCGTTGTGGCTGTCGATATTTTTGGTATTCGCGATGATGATTACGGTCATGAGTAGGGCCGTGCCTCGCGCGACGAGAAATTCCGTAGCTATGACGAAGGAGCGGCTAGCCACTTTGGACGTGGATAAGAAAGAGGCCTTGCAGGGCTTTCTTTTTATCATCGTTGGCGTCGCCTCGTTATTTTTGCTGTCGACTTTGGGAGTGGCGGGTGATTCAACGGCGACCAACTTGTATTTAGGCATGGGGGGAGGAGCCGCATTTACTTTGATTTTCGTCATCGAAACGGTAATTTTATTGGCTCAGAATAACAAGCAGAGTTTGCTGGAGTCCGAGGAGGAGGAGGAGGAGGGTGCGGGAGGTGAAGGTACGGGTGTGAATAAGAGGATCAGCAAGCTGCAGGAAATGCAGACGATCGAAAGTTCGCGGAAAATGGTCGGAATTAATGATTTTTGTGATCCAACAGGCATGACGGGCTTTGCGTGAATGAAGGGTAAAAATAGAAAACATTTATGTTGCGAATATGTATGTAGTTGGGGTTTTACTTAATTGAATTGTTGGGAGCGGAGGTGGGTGATGACTTCAGGCGTTTTATCATCGTCGTCGTATTCGTCGTCTATATATCAATGCTGGAGGAAACTAGTTCAAAGCATCCGTAGAAGATATTGTCGCCAACGGTTTGAAGCGAGTCCGGGATCGTCATCGATTTTAGTTCTGAGCAAAAGCTGAAGGCTTGTTTACCTAATTCTTGAAGGTTTGTGTGGAGGAGATCGACATTGTCTAGACTGGAGCATTCATCGAAGGCATATTCATTAATTGATTTTAACGTCGTCGGGAAAGATACGGTAGTCAAACTACTGCACCACTGGAAGGCCCATACACCGATGCTCTCAACGCCCTCCGGGATATCAACAACGACAAGATTGACGGCGCACCAGCAGGCACGGTCTCCGACCTTAATATTATTTAGAAGGAAGACCACCTGCGTTACGAGCTTACGCCTCTCCTCTCGAGCCGCACTCCACTGTAAATCCTCTCCACCGTGAACAATCATCGCGCCGCTCTCAACGCTCTCATCGACAACATCCTTAACCACTTCGTTCCACTCCTTACAAACCTCCCTCAACACCAACAGCATCTCGATGTGAACGAACTCGACGAAGTGACGTTTGAAATCGATTGTGCTGATGAAGTCGTTGGTGGGAGCGGTGGGAGCGGCAGGAGCGTTCGCGATCTTCAGCGCCGTGACCTCGGAAGTCAACGCCGCGATCTCTGTCGCCTGTGCCGAGTTCTCCGTAGTCAGCGTCACGAACTCGGTAGTCAACGTCGCAACCTCTGCGTCGCGTTCGGCGAGCATTTTTTCGAGAGCGGCGAATCTCTGCTGGTCGCGGAGGTAGGGGACGACCTGGGACGTGACGTCGTTCCCGTTGTCGCTAACGTCAATGTAGGAGAGGACTAGCTTTGAGCTGTTGTAGAAGACGTTGTAACCAAGCATTTGAAGAGAGTCCAGGATCTTCATCGATTTTAGTTCATAGCAAGCCCAGAATGCACAGCCACCTAATTCTTGAAGGTTTGTGTGGAGCAGATCAACGTTCTCTAGACTGGAGCACCCACCGAAGGCAGCGGTGCCAATTGATGTTAACGTCGTCGGGAAAGATACGGTAGTCAACCTATGGCAGTCACGGAAGGCCTGAAAACCGATGCGCTCAAAGCCCTCGGGGATATCAACAACGACGAGATTGGCGGCGTAGTAGCAGGTGTGCCCTCCGACCTTCGTAATATTCAGAAGGAAGATCACCCGCGTTACGAGCTCGCGCTTCTCCTTTCGAGCGACAGCTACCTCATGACCAACATCCCTTGAAACGCTAAAACGCCCTCCTAAAATCCTGATCAATCTTCTCCTCTGCTATTCGCTGCCACGGCTTGCTCACCAGTCGAAATATATAAAACAGCTCCGCCACATCCACATACCCCCTCAGCAACCTCATGAAGGCGTCCGTGGCCATGAAATCATCCTTCGTCGTTGGAGAGGCGAGAGCCATGACTGGCCCTTGTCCTTGGCCTTGATTCTAGCTCTCTCCGTCGTCCCCACCCCTCTCCCCACCCAATTTCTGCGTCTTCAACCTACTCGAAGACCTCGTGACTACGCACTTTTGAGACATATGTATGGGGATGGCTCGAATTCGGTCGATTACTTTCTCAGTTTTCTTCCCTCAATTTCAGTTTCGTCCATTTCACCGTTCCACACGCAACCTCAAAGTCTGTTACTCTCTCCACGTACTCTCCTACCCTACAAGTCCCCTCGATTCCCTCAACACGCACCAAAAGCCCTCAAAAATGAAATCCAGCCAATCCTCGTCCGAACCCGCATCCGCCACAAAACCTGCCCCGTACTGTGCCTTTCCTGGCTGCAAGGTCCCTCCCACGAAGACTTTTTCCCGTTGCGAGGAGACTCAGTAGTGCTTCAAGGAGCACCAGAAGGAGCACTGGCCTCTCCACAAGAAACTCTGCGTCGCTCCCATAAAGAAAATCTTGGCGCCCGTTCCTCCCCTCCCATCTCCAGTTTCGACGTTGGCATTTATAGCAACAGCATCGGCGATCACGGTGTCTGGCCGACGTCGTACAAGAACCTGAGGCAGCTCGCGAGCGGGGAGGGCTTCAACGAGTACTTCCAGAACCAGTTCAACGGAAACGAGTCGACGTATTTGAGATGGAAGGAGGTTTTTGACGTTTTGGAGATTGTGGGGGGGATGGGTTGCCATCGTAACGTGAGGGTGAATTTAGAGGCGCAAGTGCTGACGATTACGAGGTCTGAGGATCTGGTAAAGCTCAGGGCGTTGGCGAAGCTTTGTAGTCCGGAGTTCTTCCACGACCAGTCGCTTTTGGTTGTGGCGTGGAGAAGAATTTTGGAGGTTTTGGAGTTGGCGATGCCGCCCGTGGTGGAGAAGAAAGCTCGAGGGAAGAAGAAGCAGAAGAAGATGAAGAAGAATGATCCGAAGAAGTTGGAGATTTTGGACGCTTGTGCGGCTTTGGGGGCGGCGTGTAAAATGGTTAGGGATTGGGATGATGTAGATGTCGTAACTTTGGGGATGCTAAGTTCACTTGGTAGGTCGCTGAGGGGTAATGGAGAATATGAGGAGGCGATCAAAGTTCACGAGAGGTGTTTGGCGGGTAGGATGAAGGTGCTGAGGGAAGATCACGAGGATAGGTTGGCGACATTGAATAATTTGGGAGTAGTTTATGATGATTTGAATAATTACGAGAAGGCGTTGGAGTGTTACGAAAGAGCTTTGAAGGGGAACGAGAGGTTGTTTGGGAAGAATCGTCCTCGTGCACTCAATACAGTGAATAATATCGCTATTGTTTACAAGTGTTTGAAGAACTATGGGAAAGCTGAGGAGCTGTATGAGAGAGCGCTCGAAGGGTATGAGGGGCCGCTTGGGAAAGATAACAAGAAGACGAAGGATTGCGCGTTCAATTTCAAGCACTGCCTCAAAGCGACCGGAAACGAAGAGAGACTGGTAGCTTTGACGACCGCGTACCCCTGGTTGAATGACGACAAATAAGCCTAAAAAATACCAAGCTTCGTTATCTTACATTAAAATATTTTTGGTTTTTTCGTCGCATGAAAAAGATGCTTTTGATTTATTTATATTTATTGGAGTCTATATCTATTTGTTTATATTAGGAACATTGACGTTATGTATCGCGGAACTGAACTGGAAGTGGAATAATGGATAGATTATTACGATTTAGGAAAAATACGTCACGGTATTCTTCTCCCAGAGCTCGTGGTTTCCCTTGGACGAGGAGATGTCCTGGATTTCGGGGTCGTGGCCGTCGACGAAGCAGACGGCGAGGTAGCGGGTGCCGCGCGTGATGTCTACGCCCTTGTGGAAGAGTTCTGGAGAGATAAAAATAAGGAACGGAGCGACGGTGTTAGAATTGACGTGGTGGTTGATTTTTTTGTGGATTTGATTTGGGCTCACCTCCAGGATGAATGAGAACCTGCCCCTGAAGCAACTTCACGGTCTTCCTCAAACACCTAATGTACGTCCCACCCCCGTCGTAATCCGTCTCGTCGCTCAACATCAGGTTCCAGGTGATGTTGCAACCGTCGTAGTGCATTTCAACTCCGCAGTGAGGGGGGGCGACGTCGGTGGAGTACTTCAGGAAGTGGGGCTCTTTCCATGTTCGAGGGCGGAGGGCGGAGGCGGAGCAGCCGTAGTAGGACGCGACGACGGAGCAGATGCGGCGCATGAGACTCTGCGTGGGGGGAGGGGGGGTTAGAATGTGAATGCGACGAAATGAACTCAAACGAACGAGTTCGTTTACACTCTCACCTCCTTGATGTTCTGACCTTGCTCGTCGACGACCCCCGCGTTGGCGAGGTCCTGCATGGGCAGGTCCATCTTGGTGTACGTGTACAGCTTGCGCCAGCCGCTGATGTTGTTGGGTGGGGGGAATGAGAAAAATCGAGAGAAATTTAAAGACACGTTGCGCATATTTATCTCACCTTCCTCCAGCGGATGATTGCACGTGGCTCTCGGCACTCTGGATCAAGGAGCGGCACTCCTCGGGGGTGAGCAGTTGGAAGACGAAGCAGCCGGTCTGCGAGGCGAGCAACGAACGAGGAACGAGGAGCGACAACAAGGAACGAGGAGCAAAGCGACGAATTAGCATAAACTTAAATAAGTAGTGCGAGGAGCGTGCCGGCGCCGCCTCACCTTCGCGTCGATGATGTAGCACTTGGTGCCGTTGATCGTCTTGGCGTCGCAGGAGGAAGTTTGGGGGTTGTCCTCATCGTCGTGGCAGACGTAGGAGACGGTTCCGGAGGTTTGGATGGGAGGGGGGTGGGAGGAGGAGGCAGAGTTGGAGTTGGGGTCGACGTTCTCGTCGTGCTGGTTGAAGCCGAAGATGGATTTGGATTTGGGCTTGGGCTTGGGTTTGGGTTTGGGTTTGGAGCGGGGAGGGTGGCCGAGGGGAGCTTGGGGCTGGGGCTGTTGGTGTTGGAGGGGAGGGGAGACCAGGGAGGAGGAGGAAGAGGAAGAGGAGGAGGAGATGGCGAGGGCTTTCTTCGACCTGGGTGGGGGGGGGGGTTGGGGTTGGGGGTTAGGGCGAGAGAGGTAGACACGAGGTAGCTAGCGTCTCACCTCTTCCTCGTCCTTCGAACGGGAGAAAAGGCGCTGCCGCTCGTGCCCAAACTGGGGGACTTCAGAGCAGGGGAGAACATCATGTTTGCGTTGCTCGCGGGCGAGACGTCAGCAGAGACGTCGGGCATCGGCTCTTCGATAGGTAAAGTGCCTCCGACTGGGCAAGGTATGATTTCGTTGTAAACAGTGGTTAAATCGTCGCATCCACCGTCTTCGGAACCGTCTGATGGAGAATTTCCCATGGTGAGAGCTGAGGGGAACCTGACAGTCGATGACGGCGGGAAGAAAGTGTTTTTTTTTTCTTCCAGCGCTTTGTGAAAATCCTCCCTCAATTTTGATAATTGAGAAGTGAAATCCACATTAATTACGTCACTTAACATATTAATTTTGCTATTGACAGACAACCACGATAACAAAAGCCAACATAAGCGCATGAATTTCTCTCTTAGCACCGATGACCCTCTAGTTATCGCTCTAATTATCGCGGCAATCACGATCGTCGCTGCAGTGGTTTTGCTTACGTTGGTCTGCGCGATACTTCTACCTTCTCGTCGCAAGATCAGTAAGAGGCAATGGTCGACGTCGCACTGCTTGGTTACGGGCGGCAGTAGTGGGATCGGAAAGGAGTTGGTCCGGAACCTGATCCGTCGTGGAGTGAAGGAAGTCACGATAGTCGCGAGAAACAAAGCCAAGCTCTCCGCGGCGCAGAAAGAGTTTACCACCTACGCTCGCTCCCGACCTAATCAATCTTCCGCTCCCACCACCATCCACGTTCTCTCCCTCGACCTCTCCCTCGAGTACGGTGTAATCGAGACTAGCATCGACAAGCACGTCTCCGAGACGTCGGAGATAACGAATTTGTTCTTGTGTGCCGGCTCTGCTCTTGCCCGCGTCGCCACCGACACCCCTCCCACCTCCTACCACGGTATGATGTCGTCGAATTTCTACACCTGCACGACGCTCATCAAGATCCTCCTCCCGAAACTGACCTCCAACGCGTTCACCAAGAAAAACCCCTCGAGCATTTTAATAACGAGCAGCGCCGCCGGCCAAATAGGAATCTATGGTTACACGGCTTATAGCGCTAGCAAGTTCGCGTTGAAGGGGTACAGCGACGCGCTGCGGTTGGAGCTTGCCGGGAAGGCCTGCAATCTTACGATCGCGTTCCCTCCCAACACAGACACGCCAGGCTTTGAGGAGGAGAACAAGGGGAAGCCGGAGGTGAGGGAGCGGGAGGAGCGAAGCTACGAGTAAAGTAGATAATGTGATATCTATGAGAGGAAACGATATTAATACCATTTCACGCTACTCGCTACGCTCGTCGCAGATCACCAAGTATATCGAGGACGGAGCAGGACTTTGGTCGGCGGAGAGCGTCGCGGACGGGATGGTGGAGGCGGTGGCGGAGGGATACGGCTTCAAGTACTTCGGAGTGGACGGGTGGGTGCTTCATAATGTTACGGCGGGTATGGGTGAAGTGGACAACATGACCGATTTCGTTATTCAGGTTTTCTTCGGAGGATTGTTGAGGTTCATCGGCATCTGCTATGGATGGATGTTCAGGGGAATCGCGAAGAAGTCTGCTTAGTAGTGCTGCTAGTGTTAAAACACGACAATAATTTAAATTCAAAAACCGTAAGTACTTTTCGTTTTTATAAAAATGGTGCGAAGTTTGGGGTTAATTAGGATGAGGCGTTTTGTTGTTGAGAGCGGAGGTGGGTGACGACTTCGTATGTTGCATCGTTATTTTGACCGCCGCTGACATCGATGCTGGAGGGGACTAGCTTGGAGCATCCATTGAAGACGTATTCATCAAGCTTTTGAAGCGAGTCCGGGATCGTCATCGATTTTAGTTCTGAGCAAAAGCTGAAGGCTTGTTTACCTAATTCTTGAAGGTTTGTGTGGAGGAGATCGACATTGTCTAGACTGGAGCATTCATCGAAGGCATATTCATTAATTGATTTTAACGTCGTCGGGAAAGATACGGTAGTCAAACTACTGCACCACTGGAAGGCCCATACACCGATGCTCTCAACGCCCTCCGGGATATCAACAACGACAAGATTGACGGCGCACCAGCAGGCACGGTCTCCGACCTTAATATTATTTAGAAGGAAGACCACCTGCGTTACGAGCTTACGCCTCTCCTCTCGAGCCGCACTCCACTGTAAATCCTCTCCACCGTGAACAATCATCGCGCCGCTCTCAACGCTCTCATCGACAACATCCTTAACCACTTCGTTCCACTCCTTACAAACCTCCCTCAACACCAACAGCATCTCGATGTGAACAAACCCGACGAAGTGGCGTTTGAAGTCGATCGTGCTCATGAAGTCGTTGGTGTGAGCTGGGGCGTTCGCGATCTTGAGCGCCGCGACCTTGGTAGTCAACGCCGCGATCTCCGTAGTCAGCGTCGCGACCTCGGTAGTCAACGCTGCGTTCTCTGCGTCGCATTCGGCGAGCATTTTTTCGAGCTCGGCGAATCTCTGCTGAAATCGGAGGTGGGCAACATCATCGGACGTGGTATTAATCACGTCACCGTCGCTATCGTAGCTAACGTGAATGTTGGAGGGGACCAGCTTGGAGCATTCGAGGAAGACACCTTTACCAAGCGTTTGAAGCGAGTCCGGAATCCTCATCGATTTTAGTTCTGAGCAACTCCAGAAGGCAGCGTCACCAAATTCTTGAAGGTTTGTGTGGAGTAGATCGATGTTTTCTAGACTGGAGCAAGCAGCGAAAGCTGATTCGCCAATCAATATTAACGTCGTCGGGAAAGATACTGTAGTCAACCTATGGCATTGGCAGAAGGCACCATAACTGATGCTCTCAACGCCCTCGGGTATATCTACAACGACGAGATTGACGGCCCAGGCGCAGGCACTTCGACCGACCTTCGTAATATTCAGAAGGAAGATCACCCGCGTCACCGGCTCACGCTTTGCCCGTAACGAATCCCAGAACTCTTCGTCTCCTCCAACCCCCATATCATTCCCACCGTGAAACGCTAAAACGCCCCTCCTAAAATCCTGATCAATCTTCTCCTCTGCTATTCGCTGCCACGGCTTGCTCACCAGTCGAAATATATGAAACAGCTCCGCCACATCCACATACCCCCTCAGCAACCTCATGAAGTCGTCTGTGGCCATGAATTCATCCTTCGTTGTCGGAGCTAAAACCGCGTCGAGTGGCCCTTGTCCTTGGCCTTGATTCTGGCTCCCCTCGTCCTCCCCACCCCTCTCCCCACCCAATTTCTGCGTCTTCAACCTACTCGAAGACCTTGTGGCTACGCACTTTTGAGACATGTGTATGGGGATGGCTCGAATTCGGTCGATTACTTTTTCAGATTTTTCTCTCTCAATTCCAGTTTCGTCGATTTCACCCATCTCACACGCAACCCAAAGAGTCTGTTACTATTTCCACGTACACTCATAGCATACTAGTCCCCCCTCGACCCCTCTACACGCACCTAACGCCCCCAAAAAGTAATCTAGCACATCCCCGTCCAAAACTTCGGCGACCACCAAAACCAAAATCGTCTCTTCGCCATTCGAGATATGAATGTGCAGGCATCGTATGTCGTGGCCAGCCTCGTGTTCGCTGCACTGACATTGATGTTTTTGAATAAGGACTTGAATTTGACGTCCCCCGCTTCTGTGCTTAGGGGCACAAGTAAGAACTCAGGCTTCGACGAAGTCCACAGTAGGGCGTACGCAATGATTAATACGTTGGATCTCAGCGATTGGAAGAAAAACGTGTTCGACAAGGGGACGCTTGAGAGCTGGGAGAGAGGGACTGGGGGGCTGGAGGTAAGTTTTTCGTAGCCCAGTTCTTCTCGCTACTGCGTTCAATACTAACACCAACAACTGCGCTCGCCGCCGTTGCAGGATTCAGACCGTCTCCTGTTAGGGAAGTGTTAGGGAAGTATTACTACTCCGCTAATAAAGTCTTCGAGTTTGGCCTCGGCGAATCAACCAAGATCGCCGCCCACATCAACGTCCCGTTCTACAAAGTTATGGACACCGACGCCACCTGGGTAGGAATGGCCCGCGACAACTCTCCCGATCATTTCCGATTCGCCTTCGCGGACATAGGCCAGACGGTAGAATGGGGGTACCCCTCGACCCCCTTCTTAGCTAAAGCGCCGTTTGACTATACTATTCAGTCACGAGCGAGCGAGCCGGAGCCCTTCGACATATACTTCGTCGACGGGCGGTACCGCGTGGCGTCCGCATTAGCGAGCTTCCTCCACGCGCTGTCAAAGGGCATGGCCAGGGACGAGATTAGGGTTGGCATTCACGACTACACCCTAGCTGTTAGGCCGCACTACCACAAAATCGAACATTGGACAGAGAGGGTTGAGGCTTCGAAATTATTGGTAGTTCTCAAGCTCAAAGCGGGGACGACGGAAGATCAACTCGTCGAGGCTTGGGAATCATTCGTAAGTACGGATTATTCTTAGATATGCGTTGACTGAGGATGAAGGTTAAAAAGCATTAATTATAACACGAAAAACCTATTGCATTCTTAATAAAAATCACAAACTATTCAGTTTACAAACACAATATCACATATTCCTCGTCTTCTTCTTCACTTCTCCTTCCTAACGTATTCCCCATCAATGAGATCGCTCAACGTTTTCTTGTCATCCTTGTAGCCTCCAGCATTACGAACCGGGACGCGAACCGGGCAATCTGGTCTTCAAGACAATTTATCTGAGCCGACGAGGAACGAAGCGACGAGTTAGTTTTGAAAGTTCTTAGTGTGAGGCGCATCCTCGTCGCTCGAGCGACACATTCTCATCGCTTCGCTCCTCACAGCTCCTCGCACCTTCGCCACCTGCTTAAACTGACACCCCTCGTATCCGATCTCATGCTGTTCGTTCGAAGTTCTAACGTCGGCGCTGATTTTTGCTTTTCAGTTTGTGGGTCCTCAGTCGTTTTGTTCTTGTAGAAGGCGGACTGCAGCTGCGGGTTGAGGTCCTGCGATGAGCGTAGCAATCACTGTACCCAAAGCCTCCCTAACCACCTTCTTCCACTTCTCCCTGTCCATCTCATTCGACTTCCATGTGCCAATTCGTCGTAAACCTCCATGATTGGTCTTCCGTACCATTCTTTGTGAATTCCTCATGAAATTAACGCCTCTCTCGAGGGCAAAGCCGCCGCCACCGCCTACGACTACGACTACGTTGAATTCATCTTCATAATCGGCACGGGCCGCTCCGGAGGATTTGAGTGAGGCGTTCGCTTCCTCCAACTCTGCGAGTTTCAGGTCAACGGAGGAAGGTGTCGGGGGTGGGGGGTGGGGGGTGGGGGTGGGGTAGAGGTTGTGGCGTTCTTGTATATAAAACCAGGGGTGATCACCTATTCCAGCTCTATTTCGGTCAAGATAATGATGCTCGTGGTTACGAAGGCGGCCATGAAGGTGGCGAGCTTGGCGTTCATTGCGAAGGGAGGGAGGCGAGGGTGCGGTCACGGTGAAGACTAGATGATAATATTACTTTCGTAACGTATCCGCAGAGCAATGGGCGTGATGAGCCGGGGGAGAGTAGTACAATGAGTAGATGAGAGGTTGGGGGGAATGGCTCTTCGCTCGTAAGTTCTCAAAAATCGATGCGAAAGTTCAGTCCCAAATTTTGAACTGGCTCTGAAAAGTCTTCGGCGTATTTTCCTGCTTGTACGTCGAATCAAAGCCCAATTCTCTGGTTCTCTGTGGTTCTATGACATACGACAAGCGGCATTCATGGGCCACAGACATCTATATGTGCTGTGAAAGCTACAATATTGAAATCAATCCACCATGTTTAAATCGCTCCCGCTCCTCTCGAACCCGATGCACGAGGCGAGTCCTCCGCCCGAGACTGAGGTCGAGGCTCCGGCTCCACAAGACACTCCCTAACTCGCACCCCAAGCCGCCTAACCCCACCAAATCCCCCGCGCCCCCCCACCAAACCCACCGTTCCGAAAGGACCCGTCACGCCGAGCTTCAATGACGATCAATCTCTCTCAATCTAACACCCACCCCGCCGTCAAAGCCACCGAATGCACCCTAAAACGACTTTCTGTTCATGCAACTACAACCTTTCGACTTTTCTATAATGAGTGATGAGGCCTCGGTTACTTCAGTGAGTTCAGACAACACCGCCTTCAAAAACCGACCCTTCATTTCTACTCTCCGATCGCCGAACATCCTGCTCTTCGGCATCCTCTCCGCCTCGGGCGCTTCGCTGCGGCTGTGCATCGCAGCTTGCATAATCAAGTTCTTCCCCACGTCGTTATGGGTGATGACCTCGGACGTGTTACTTGCGAACATCGTTGGATCGTCAATCGCGGGATACGTCAAGGGCGCTGCCCTCGCCCGCTCCGTCGACGAGCGTTTACGCGACGACTCCGCTTCGGTACAACCCCGTGCTCAAGCTTCCGGAACCGTCCTTTCGGACCTCACCCCGCACACAGCCTCCACAACCTCCAACCTCTCCCAAAACCGCCACTCCATCCCCTCCTCCGAAATCCTTGATTATTGCTACCTCCTCGCCCTTGCCGGTTCCTGTACCAGCTACGGATCAATGATGACCTTCGCATTAACTCTCTTCGTCAACCCGTCCTACGTGAACCCCTCCGTCTCCCCGCTAGCCTTCGAGGCGTTTTCAGACTGCGTCTTCTCCATAGTCGCGAGTATCGTCATCAGCGCGGGATCTTTTCGCTTCTTCCTCTACTTTGGTCGGGTTGTCCCGGTTCAGCTCCGGTTGAAGTATCTATTTCTCTTCGGCAGCTTATCGCCGTTGCTTCTAGGTGCAATCTTACTAGCAACGTCAGGTGAGTCTCGCTTCACTCTCAGCTCGCAAAACTCATCTCAGGCTTACACATACATCGTCGCTTCGCTTCTCGTCGTTCGTAAAAAGGAGAATTAACATTCTCCTTAAAATCAGACCTCTTTTCCGTCCTCTTCGCGCCCATCGGCGTGTTCCTCCGCGCTATCCTCGCTGAAAAATGTAACTCCAAAAAACGCCGAGTCAAATATATCGGCACCCTGATCGCTAACATCCTCGGAACCTTCACCACCTCGGTGATTCAAGGATATTACTTCAATAATCCGGAGATTTTGGCGTTGACGGCGCTTTCGAACGGTTTCGCGTCTTCTCTTTCCACCGTTAGTACTTTCGTTGGAGAAATTGAAGGGGAGGAGGTGGAGGGAAATAGCATAGGTGAGGAACTGCGAGGAGCGAAGCGAAGAGCTGGGAATGCGTCAATTCCGTTCGCTATTCGATTGCGCTAGTAGCTTCAGTCTAGATATCGACGCTACTATCACCACCACACAATTCTAACTCGTTAACGTCAATCTTCATGCGACTCGCTTCGCTCGTCGCAGGTTATACTAGCATCACGATCGTATCAACGATTGGGACTAGCTTTTTTGGGTTGTTCGTGGGGGGGTGGAGAGTATAAACATACTATTCTT
The DNA here is from genome assembly GCA_012489335.1 of Triparma laevis f. inornata. Lineage (NCBI taxonomy): Eukaryota > Bolidophyceae > Parmales > Triparmaceae > Triparma > Triparma laevis. Next base: position 37,054 of record BLQM01000058.1, read on the forward strand.
AATATTTCGGTATAATTAATTATGATTGTTCTTGCGGGGAGGGGGGGATGGCGAGTGTGAAAATACTGTTCTTATAATTCGGTAAAATTTAAATTCGTTTCGTTTGTTGTACAAATTCCAAATATTTTACTATTATTTCAAGTTCTCAATTCCGCTAATTACAGTAGCCTTCGTAATAACATCATTCGACTTAATTTGTTCCAACGCTCCCTGATTCTCAACCACATATCCAAAACAAGCGCTACTACCATCCAACGTGTTCCTCCCTGGCGCAACTAAACCTTGATCCCATTTAAGGAAGAAGAACTCGGAGTTTGCGCTATCGTTGTCTTCAGGCTCGTGAACCATACCTAACGCTCCAACAGACTGAAACGGATCGGCAAAACTCTCAGTAGCCCTTAAATCGTCATCACTACTGTAGTGATACGTCGGACTCGTATCTTTCTTGTAGAAAAGTTCGAGCGGAATTTTGCGTGGGCTCGTTTTAGAAGCCGTATTCACGAACAGATCGTCAGTAGACGTTATTTTCTGATTATCGTAGCCTCCGGATTTAACTAGATCAACGAAGTTACCGCTCGTAACGGGTGCGCGATATCCGTCGATTGTTAGAGTTAGAGGGAGAGTAGTTGATTTCATGCCATCGTCGAGGAGGAAGGTATTTTTGGTGTCGGAATGAGAAATATCGAATTGAACTGTTGCGCGGCCTTTCAGGATTGGCAGTTTGGAGACGTCAGGAGGGAGGGTGTAAGGGAGACCGGATTTCATTGAGAGGAGGCGGATTTCGTAGATTTGCGCGGCCGCGGATTCTTGGTACGCGAGTGTTTGCTGAGGGCGGAGAGCGAAGCGAGCCGTGTTATAAATGTGTAACATCAAAGAGCCCGAAGAACGGCGAGGAGCGGAGCGACGAGATTTGCGTTCTCGCCTAAGTCCTTGTCATACAACTCGTGCCTTCTCACCTTCGGGTCTTCCTTACGTATAGAATCACGAAGCTGCTCGAGAGTCCCGTCAACTTGTTCGCGCATTTGCTGCGCTTTTTTTTTAGATGACGAAGGGACGCTTTTTAGGAACTCGTCGGAAGTAACGATCGAGTTTGCGTTGTTAACCTCTTTCAAGCACGCAGCCCAGACGGAGGGTTTACCAGCGAAACCGACTTGCTCCAGTCGTAAACGGACGAGTTCGATGGATTCTTGGGCGCGGCGGCCGGGATCGTTTGGCAAGTCGATTGGCGACGACGGCGTCATGGACGAGGGAAGGGAAAGACGGAGGAGCTGATTAGAATCCTTCACGAGGAATTCCCGGAGACCAACATCGGCGAGCGGAGCGGGGTTGGCGTAGGCTGGTTGGGAATCTAAGGTAGCGGAGGATGTGAACAGCGTTAACGCTAGGATTGGAGCGGCGAAGATGGAGAGGATCGGGCTTGCCACGTCGGGCAAAAAACTTGTCGTTGAGCTGGTATGGGATTTGGTTATTTTCGGATTGAATACGGTCTTTATGTTAAATGCCGTTGAAACATAGGCCAAAAAAAGGATAATCGGGATGGAATATCGGGAAAGGGGGAGCATTGCTTTGAGCTTGGGTCTTTATTTTGTCGAAAGATTGAGGATCGACAGAAGTGAAAAACGCTGGAATTGGAACCGTGCTTGCTTGATAAGCCGTTTCAGTCAAGTCAATCGAACAGTACGCACCACTTTCTTACACTAGTTCACCTAGTCATGCTCTATTCAAGTCTTGCCCGTGCCCGCAGCTTTCTCAATCGTCCTCCGATTCGATCGAACATTTTGGGCTCCCTCTCTTCCTTTCGCGCCCTCTCAAGTTCTCCTCCTCCACTCACGATCTTCAAAAGAAATGACACATCCTTCACCTCGCCCTCGTCACCTCCGCCTCTAATAATCGGCAACGTGTTCCACACGTGCTATTGGTGGTGGTACACGACGAGTTTTGCGCCTACTCTAATCGCTGCAAACGTTGGCAACATCGACGAGAGGGTTGGCTTCGTAGGTGAGTTCGAGACGGCGTCGTCGCTCAGAGATAAGGTTTACGTTGTCGCCCGAGAACGCGTTCACGTCCTCGTTGCACGCAATCGCGCCACCTCCAATTCTAACCTCTATTCGCTTCGCTTCCTCCATCGCTTCGCTCCGCCCGCCAGGCCTCGGCCTCTCAATAATGATGACCGGCGGCGCCTTCATCTACTCCACCCGTCTCGTTTCAAAAGTCCTCCTCCTCCCCTCCAAAAAACTCGAAATCTACACCCACACAATCCCCTTTGGTCGCCCCTCCCCCACCTCCAAAGAAACTCTCCAAATAGGTGAATGCTCCGTAGAACTCTCTAAAGACGCTGATCCTAAAATCTCGCTGTCTCCTGGAGCGGGGTATCAACCTTTTAAAAGGTCTAATGATACTTTAGCTAGTTTTTTATTAGATATTGACAACGGAACATTGCCTAGTGGAAGGGAGATTGCTTTGGAGACTTTAGTTTTCGGGAGGCAGAGTTCCGTTAAGGACGTTGTCGCTGCTGCTGCTGATAGAAACAATTGTGATATTGAGAAGGGTACGAAGAAGAAGGGGAAGAGGAAACGATACAACCCTAAGCAGCAGAATAATAGACGGAAGTAGTTGTTTGTGCCTTATCAAATCTTCAGGATTATTTTATTTATTTTTCTTAATGTTATCACCTCTTCCAGATACCTCCGAGAAAACTTCATCGGTCTCTTCAATCCACGTTCCTCCCCACTTATCCCACCAAGTGAAATAAAGTCCGTAATTCCCTTTGTTCCTCTTGTGGTGTAAATTATGGTGCTGCAAAGAAGCGGAAGCTCCGAGTTAGTTCTTCAATTCTTCGCTTCGCATTTCGCAAAGCGCGCTCGCTACTCTCACGTCGCTACGCTCACGCCACTCGTACTCCTACTCTCACTCCATCTCCGTCTCACCGTACTACTCGTCTTAAACCTAAAAACAAAGTTCTCCAAAAAAGAACTAGGATAAATCTCATACCCCGAATGCAAAATACAATTATCAACCTGCTGTAAAACCTGCCACGTTATAATCCCATCAACATGCACCGGTATAAATACAACAAACAAAACATAAAAAAAAGCCTCAATCAACGTTTCAATCGGGTGAAACGCGAAGGCGGCGAAGGGGGAGGGATCAGTTGATTTATGATGGATTTTATGAATCCAGTAGAAACGAGGATTATGAAGGAGACGGTGTGACCAGTAGAAGTACGTGTCGTGCAGCAGAATCATTAGTGTTACGGAGGTTAGGAAGGAGAGGAGAGTGGTGTGTTCGAAGTAGACTTTGGTGTAGCCAGCTTTGCCGGCTTTTATTAGGAGGATGTCGACTAGGGCGAAGATGAAAACGGCGGAGAGAGAATGGAGGAGCTCGATGACACGTTTGGTGAAGGTTGAGGTTACTTTTAGTTGGATGCGGCTATTGGGCTGAGGATGAGGAGTTAGTAAAAAAGCGCTTGGTGCTCAATTCTCTTAGCGCTCGCGTATTTCATCATGGCCTACTGCTTCACTAGCTGTCGCCGTACCTTTAGTTGAAAGGGAGACCAGAGGAGCGAGTAGAACAGTCCGGCGAGGATGAAGTAGATCAGGCCGTTAAGGAGGGCGTTTTGGAGGAAGGACTCCGTGAACGGGAGCTGGAAGGTTAGGTCGGAGATTATGTAGGAGAGGAGGTCGGACATGATGGGCGAGGAAGTTGATAAATTGGGAAATAGTCGGTTTTGGCGGAAATGGATGGATTCGGGAGAGGTGAAATTGAGGGCTTTAGGCGCTCGCTTTTGGAGAAGACCGCAGGGTAGCTGTGAAGATACTGGCAGGCCACACAACAGTTTCTCTGTGATTTCCCATCAAAACTTCCGAAGCCTCAAATAAATGGAATCTTCTATCATTTCGATCGAGATGAACCCTCTCGCGCTCCCTCCTGCATTACCTGAGGCAGATCTGTCAAATTTGACACTGGACCCTGATGGGAAGCTAGGTTTTGGGGAGCCCAAGGAAAGATCTCCCAACAAAGCCGAAGGGGACGAGGAACTGGGGGGGGTCTGGAGGGGGACTCGAGTCGGACGACAACGAAGAAGGAGACGAGGAACTGGGAATGTCAGCCCTTGCGAAGGTGGTCATCAAATCGGACTCGGTCAATCAAGTGATCGCCCAGGCGATTCTAAATGAGAACACGTCCAATTCGAGGAGGGCCTTCTTCTTCTTCTTGGGGATTTCTCTCGCATTTCTTCAGTGCTTTTCGATTCTGTCGGTAGATCAGTCTGTCCATTATCCGCCATGTGCGACTACATATGATTGCAGAGCTGGGGGCACGTTTTGTGACTCTTACTCAGGTGTCTGGAGTCGCTGTGCATCTTGTTCCTACGACTTTGTTTCCAATGGGTACCACGATTACAAATGCAATCTCATCGACGAATTAAACCTTAAAAACACATCGTATGAGTTCATGTGTAACGAGTGCGACAAAAATAAATTTAATCTGGATAAAATTAGCGGTATGAGTGCTGGTGATATGACTGTAATCTTCTTTTGCTCAGTAATGATGGCGTGCGCTATTGCATTTGAGATACTGCTCTGTAGTTGGTTGTCTGAGCGCCGGCAGGACTGCGCCCCTAAAGTTTGGGGTAGACTATTGTCTCTGATTTCGGGAATTCGCCTCTTTTTTGTGCTTCCTTTCCTTGCTCGAACAGTTGGCATTGTGGTTGTCCGCTTAGGAGTCGATAGCCTCAGTGTATGTTTCAACACCGTCGCTCTACTCTTCTTTTTAGAAATCGACAATGTAATATTCAAGGTTGTCCTGGACGATTCGACCAAAGTGTACCACCGTGAAATTGGAGCGCACACGCCAACGAGAAAGCAGGCCAAAGAAATAGACTTTTGGAAGAAATTCCTCATTTACTGGAGTAGCCTCTATATCTTATCGTTAGTTTCGATGGAGAAATTATATTTTACACTGTTTGATTATGATGAAACTACTGGTTATTATGATAGTTATGGAGATTTTCTCGCGATATCTACTTTGCTGTTGGAGAAGATTTATCGTTGGTCGTTCCTGCAGTATACTCTTTCCGACTTTATGAGGCTCAGCCGCTGAATGCACGTCTTAGGTCTTCGCTGAACTTGAAGATTTTGTATTTGTGCGCAATAGCGTATCGTTCTATGATCTTTTACAATTGCGACTTGTAATCTACCTCGGGGTAAATCCTAGACTAGCAGGCACAAATATGGATAAAGAGGATACCTGGTTGTTGTTGAGATACATTTTAGGTTTAAAAACCGATGACGAAGAAGGTTTTTTCTTAGTAAGATACCCTGAGTTTTATGAAAAAAATTATCATTGGATCAATTCGGGTTTGGGGTTTGGGTGGTACGGGTTTGCGTACAGGTTAGTAGCATTGATTGATGCTTTACTCGCTTTCATGTTCTTCTTCTGTCTCGTAAGACTTTGGAACTCTGGATTATGGGGGAGGATAAAGCGGTGCTGCTTGCAGCCCTGTTTCAGAGAAAAGCTCAGCAACGACTCCAGAGACTCGTAAAAAAGAAACCCCACCAACAACAAAACATTTATTTAAATTACAATACATCTAATCTACACAATATTCCCGCTACACACTCACGCATACACGTCGATCTTCTGGGTGATCTTCTGCCTGCACAGCGGACACTTGACCAGCTCATTGTGCCTGCTGCAGACCTGGCACAGGCACATGTGCCTGCAGGGCATGAGCAGTACGGTTTTAGGACTGGTCTGGCAGATCACGCACATTCTCTTTTCCTCCTCGTTGTTCATCCTGTCCATGATTAACTTTTCCTTGGCTTCTCCTACGCTTTCTAAAGACGACTTCAGATAATTTTCGATCTGTTCCATTTCCTCTAGCGATTTGTTTTTGTAGTTGCTCATTCCCGTCAGCTCCTTAACCTTCGACCTCAGGTCGTCTCGCTCCCTGCGCAGCCTCCCGCACGTGCTCTCGGCGGCCATCAGGTCGCTCGCCATCTTCGAGCTTTGTGCCCTAATCGCTGCTGCTTGATTAGCGTGCTTGTCCCTTTCCAGCCTAGCCAGGTCCAAGGATCGCGTCAGATGGGCTACCTTTTTGTTGACGCCCATTGTCGTGAACTCGCTAATGAGCTGAACCTGCCAAAAAAATGTTAGTAACCCAAACCAAACAAACCATTCCCCATTTCTTCCCCCTAACCGCTCCTCACCTCCGTGTCGTCTGTGACTTCCGTCTCGCCATAGAACGCGTTGTCCATCCTATCTTTAATTAGTTGCTCTTTCGTTTTTTCCACCGGCGGAACCACTGCCTCAGCCTCGTTCTGTTGTGACCTGTGCCACGCCTCAATACTCATCGCGTGCGGAATCGTTTCGTCCTTCGTCTCCTCGCTCGGTCCCTTCGATGGGGACAGCGGTGAATCGCTCTCGCTCTCGCTCTCCTCGGATCCGCTCTCGGACCCGCTCTCGGACCCGTACAAATCTGAACTCTCCAACTCATCACGAGCCTGATCACCGTGAAGCGTCGCCAGCTGACTCAGTTCGTTCGCGAAGTTCCTCTCCTGTCTTTCTCTCATGCTTATTTGTCTGCTGCTGCTACTGCTGCTGCTGCTGTTGGTGGTGGTGGTGTTGTTGCTGTTGGTGTTGCCCGCCCCACTCGTCGTTGTCAGACTAGGAAGCTGCACCCCTCCTCCTCCCCCTCCGAACCCTTCCAATCTGCTCCTTGCAGAGTTAGAATAACGAACAAAAATTCCAACTCATCGCTTTCGCTCTTACCTCTTCCCCAAACTACCGTACCCCTTTCTAACCGCAATATCCAACGGACTCTCGTTCCTCTTATTCTTCGCCTTTGTATCCACGTCCGGAAAGAGGTTTAAGAGCTCCTCGTCCCCCCTCATTGTGCATAAATGCAGCACATTCTCCCCCTACGACGAGCAGCGAGCGAAGCGAGCCGTGTTAGAAACGAGTAGCGAAGCGATGAGATAGCTTATAATGTGCGTAATTTCGTATTCCCAGCTCGTCGCTTCGCTCCTCTTGTAACAATTCTCACCTCCTTACTAACACACTTCGTATCACACCCCCCCGCCAACAACAACCTCACAACCTCCCCATGTCCATTCCTAACCGCCGCCAACAAAGGAGTATCACCTTGACCGCACTGACCTTGATCTTTTTGTATCCAGTTTATGTTAGCGCCCATTTTTAGGAGAGATTCACATTCGGAAGCGCGGCCACCGCGGGCGGCCGCCCAGAGGAAAGACTCTTTGAGACGGTCGAGGTGGGTGTTTATGTCCATTTTAGGGGTTTATGTGGATTGTTAATGGTGATTTACCGCGGTTTTCAGCTTTCAACCCTGGAAAATCGTGTTGTATTGGGTTTAATTAAGTTCAGAAAGTTAAAACTTTGCAAGCCTTAGCAACAGTAACAAAGTCTCCTTCCTGCTTTTCTTCCTACGCTGATTCACTTCAGTTCCTTCGACCACTACCACACACGTGTGTAGGATTTTTTCACTTCCTCTTCGAAAACTCGATATTTGCTAGGGTTCTGATTCTTCAAGAACCGATTCTCGAAATCTCGAAAACTATGAGTTGCCCATAGGTGTGCCTGTCATTGCTTTAGAATCCTAATTTTACACAAACAACAACTGATGTGAGTGAATTATTTTAGTCGGGACTCGTCCACGATCCCCAACCTCCTAGGTATCAACTTCCCGTATCTCAAACTCCATCAAAAACACTCAAACAAACATTCCGTGTGGCCCGTCTACCTCGCGTCTCTGCCCATCACGAATCTCCCTTCTCCTTCCTCCCCCCGTTCCCCATCGTCTATTCTAACCCTGAATCCCCTCCTACTTTATTAACGTCTTTTGAACGATCTAGTTGATTTTTTTGGAAAGTAGATGTGCAAGCATAGTTCAAATAAGATGGCGAACTGTGATGCCAAGGGAAAAAACGTCCCCATGAAGGTAAAACAATTTTCAAAACGTCCTCAACACTCCCATCCAAAAACATCATCCCTACAAAATATCCCCCGCCACTACCACCTTTTAACCTTCAACGATCCACGTTCGCTTTTGATTGCAGCAAAAATTCAACCGCCTTGATTGCACTAATTCCCTCGAAGACGCTGTAGGATGGTGCATGGTGAGTTTCACTGTCAAGGACGTCTCAGCGAAGAAGCTGCGAATGCATTGAATTTTATTCTTTACACCGCTGCGCTTTCAGCTCCAGTCTCGCTGTCTCTACCACTAACTCGTTGCTTCCCTCCTCGTCTCGGGACGTTCGTCCTCGCCCCCCCAACCCCCTCAACTCGCCCAGTCTCCCGTCGTCTGGTGCTTCCTCTCAATCATCTCCCCATTCCTCTTCCTCATGAAACTCGTAACCGACAAACTCCTCTTCTTCATGGTCGGCCGCAACGTAATCTACAACGTAAACTGGGAAGACCCCCGCGTAGAACGCGAAGTCCTAAACCTCAACGAATCAGACAACGTTATTACCATCGCTTCCGCCGGTTGTAATTCTCTCGATTACATCATCGACGGTGCACAAGTAACAGCCTGCGATTTAAATGACTGTCAAATCGCTCTATGCGAAATTAAAGTCGCAGCGGCTAAAATTCTAACGTACGAAGAGTTCTTCTCAATTTTCGCGAGTAACGATTGTGATTTTTTTAGGGAGATTTATCCGAAGAGGTTAAGGCATATGTTGACGGCTCCTAGTGCGAGCTTTTGGGATGAGAAAATTAAGGGGATTGACTCTTTCATGTATTTCGGAGCTAGCGGAGGATTGGCGTATGTCGCGTTTAGGATTTTCTTTCCGATGATTGGATTGGGATGGATTAGGAACGCGTGCGCGGAAAGGATGCCTCCTAATGAGTTTCAGGGCATCATCGACGTGAACAAGATCTACATCAAAACCGCAGCGTGGTTGATCAAGAAAGGTGAGAAGCTGCAAGGAGCGAAGCGACGAGCTGGGAATGCGTTAATTCCGCGAGTTACTGCGAGGAGCGGAGCGACGAGCTATAGTGAGCACATTATACTAGCGAGGAGCGGAGTGGCGAGATTACGAAGCGTTACAAATACAACGAGGAGCGAGTCCGAATGACTCGTTCAATTCGTCGCTTCGCTCCTCGCTATAGTAAGCACATTATACTAACTCGTCGCTTCGCTCCTCGGACTTCGTCCTCGGCTCCCCCCTCCCCCCGTCGCAGTCCTCGAACCTTTCGCGATCGCCTTCGCCGGCGTCCCCCTCCGCCAGATCCAGCTCGGCAACAAACGCCACAACACCTGGCTCACCGTCTTCGAGAACATCATCTACAGGACGGACTTCTGCGGGGACAACTACTTCTACAATGGGTACATTTTGGGGTACTTCGACAAGCACTGCTGCCCGAACTACTTGAAGGAGGAGAACTTCGCGACCATGCAGAAAAATCTAAAAAAAGGCAACCTCACCCTCTACACCGGAACCATCGAGGGCTTCCTCAAGGAGAACATGGCGCTCAAAGCCGCCAACAAACCCTTCGACACCTTCACCGTCGCGTCGCTCCTGGACCACATGGACTGGATGCCCCACGAGTGGATCAACTCGGAGATTAGCATTCTTATGAAGAACATGGACCCTGCCAATGGGCGCGTCTTCTGGAGGTTAGAAGCGACGAGCTGGGAATGCGTTAATTCCGTTCGTTATGAGGCATTAAGAACATTCTAGACTAACTCCCCCCTCGCCTCCTCGTCCTCGGCTCGTTTGGCTCGCCGCTCCCCCCAGGTCTTTCGCCAACGACGTCCACTCCCCCATCCTGCAGCACCTCAACCCCGTTGAGATCGACCAGTACCCTGAGGTCGAGGGCGCCCACGCCGGCCAGTACGCCTACCACTCTTGCGATCGCGTTGGCATGTATTTCAGCTCCTGGATCGCCAACATCAGCGACTGCGGCAACACCATCGAGCCCAGGAGCGTCAGCTGGGACTCTGACGCCACCACCTTCGACACCAGGTGAGAAGCTGCGAGGAGCGAACGACGACAGCGAGGAGCGAACGACGACAGCGAGGAGCGAAGCGACGAGTTGAGCTGGAAGATTCATTCTCCTCGTTTTTGCTATCTCCACCACTAAGACGCTCGCTCCCCCCTCCCTCTGTCGCAGCTTCTTCACCACCCTCAAGACGGGCTTCAAGATCGTTTCATTCCCCATCAAGCAGGCCATCGGCCTCGTCGAGACCAAGAAGGACACCGCCAACGGACACGGCAAGAACATCGAGGCCTTCTACCAGGACCAGGCGAGCGTCTACGACAGCTTCCGTGAGAACTTCCTCCACGCCCGTTGCCCCATGCTTACATGCATTCCCACCAAGACTGTCGGAGACATGGTCTGGATCGACGTAGGAGGAGGAACCGCGAGGAACCTCGAGTTCATCCCCGTGGACGTCCTGAAGAAGAAGTTCAAGAAGATCATTGTGGTCGACATTTCCCCCAGCCTCTTGGAGGTCGCCAAGGCCCGCGTCGCCAAGCACGGCCTCAGCGACGTCGTCGAGTGCGTCTGCTGCGACTTCACCGATGAGAAGAGCGTCAAGAAGCACCTCCCCAAGGCCGGGACCGTCGACATCGTGACCTTCTCCTACTCCCTCAGCATGATCCCCAACAAGAAGTGCGCCGTCGAGAACGCCCAGCGCCTGCTGAAGTCCAAAGGAGACGGTTGCCTAGGCGTCGCCGATTTCTTCGAGAGGAGCGGCCGTGAGCACCTGCTCCAGTACCCCATCCAGCTCCTGAGGTGGCTGGAGTCCAAGGCCCACAAGTACTACTTCAGGTGCGACGGCGTCCACTTGCTAACGGACGAAGTCTTCGAGAGCGGTTTGGACGAGTCCATGAGTAAGCAGTTCGAGGAGAAATTCAGGGGATCGGTTCCTCTTCTGCCCATCCTTCGCCCCTACCAAGGGTTTGCTTTTTTCGAGAAGAACTGAAAACGATGTAAAAATGGAATAGAGGAGAGGGGGGAATAAAAAGGGGGCTTAGTAACCAGTGAAGAACGTTCAATACGTTCTAGAAAGTGAGAAAGTAACAAGAGCAAACAGAGAAAAACAAAAAGGAAATTTATTGAAGACAAAAATTATATTTCTATAGATTCGCGTACTTCTCATTCGCCTCGACAACCTCCTCAAAACCCCGGGCACCGCTGCAGGCTGTTGCACAGTGTTCACGAAAGCCCTGGATCTGTTGAGCTTCCTGCCCCCTCCCGCCCCTTACCCCCTCATTTCTGTTCTCACTACGTCCCACTTTCTTGCCCCCCCCGCGTTACCCCATACCTCGTTAAACTCTTCCGCCGCCGCTATAATATTCTTCAGGTCTTCTTCGAGCCTCTTCAAGCTTCGCCGTCATGGATTCCTCCACCCCCAAGAGTTTCGCGATGTCCCTGAACGCCTTTTTTCCTGGCCTGCCAATCCAAAATGTGCGAATTAAGCGTCTGAACTCTAACGAGCATCGCGTCCATGGCGACCATCACCGGCTGCTCGATCGTTTTGCCGTTACAACCATCCAGGACTGGCTGAACGGCATCAACTAACGCGAAAATGATTGAGACCTTTTGTGGAGGCATTTTGGAGGTCCGAGCTATTTCCTGGACGCTTCTTATAGACGTGCTGGCAACGCACGGGTCACCCAAGCAAATCTCGAAGCCAGGAGACTGATCATGGAGGGAAGATAATCTGCGAAATCCTTGGATCGACCATGTCCGTATGTCCTCATCAAAACAAGTATCAAGAAACTTTATTTCTTTATGGTTTAAAACTTTTATAACTACTAGGAGATTTTATATAACCTTCGCCTCCTCTGTCGCCGCCTCCTCCTTGTTGCCTTCAACGGAGACCAACGCCACGTATAAAGAAATTAAAGGCGATTCAAGATGAAAAAGCATTGTTTTGGATTATTTGGTGATGGGCATCTCCCTTAAAAACTCCGTCTCCAATTGCTCCACGCTCATTTTCGCCAACTCTTCGTAACTCAAGTGTCCTGCGAACACCTTCGCCTGTAGTTTCATGCCCACCAATTTGCTGGTGTTGATGGTCCCCGTCAGGGCGAGGGCGGTGAGGCGTATTTTTTGGTCGTACTTGGTGTCGGTTGACAGGTTGGCGTTGTTGACCTCCATGGCGTCTGAAGATGACGAGGACGGGAGGCAGTCTTTGAAGATGGCCGCTTCGAGCAAGTAGCTTAAGTTTTTGGCGAGGGTCTCATCTTTAATTTTTTCTATCACCGAAGAGCAGAGGAGGCTGGCGGCGTCTGCGCGATAGTCCGCCGAGGGGGGGATGGGGGTCGTCGTGATTTGTTTTAGCGTGGTGACGAGATTCTTGCCGAAGCTGCGACGACGAGCGTAGCGAGGAGCGAGGAGCGAAGCGAGGAGCGAGGAGCGAAGCGACGAGTTAGTTTAAATGTTCTTGATACGAGGAGCGCGTAATTGTCGTATTCCCAGCGAGGAGCGAAGCGACGAGTTCATAGACAACGCGATCTCTATTACCAGCGAGGAGCGTAGCATTCGTAATCTCATTGCTCCACTCCTCGCTCATAGACAACGCGATATCTACTACCAGCTCGTTTCGCGTGTAATTTCGTATTCCCAGCTCGTCGCTTCGCTCCTCGCTGGGCTTCGCTCACCTGGCTTTCTGGGGCGTTTCGACTTTCGCCACTTTCTTCTGCGTCTGCTCGGAGAGGACGCGTCTGATTTTGGTGGTCGGGGCCTGCACGGCGGTTGCGGCTGAAGTGGAGCGCCCAACCCCGCTGGGCGGTGACTGGAGGGGGGGGTTTAACGAGTCGTGCGTTCTCTTGTTGTTGTTGTTGGTGGTGGTATTTCCTATACTTATACTTTTGCTGTTGAAATTGTTGCCGTATGACGTGTGGGTACTCGAGTGGGTACTCGAGTGGGGTCGCTGGACCGCCCCGGGCTGCGCATGATAGCTGCCGCCGGTTGTTCCGAATTCCCTTGGGGAGCTTGTCCTGTCGATTTTTTTCTTGGGCATGGCGTTCTTGGCGCGCTTGGGGATGGCGGTGTGGTCTTTTTCGGCGGGTTTCTCGGCCGGTTTCTCCTCGAGCGGCTTCTCCTCCGCCTGCTTCTCCGCCGGTTTCGTCGACTTGGGTTTTGATTTCGATTTCGACACGACTTCTTTCTCTTGTTCCTGCGCATGGTCGGCGTGGATCTTATCCTTGAGAGAGTCGAAGGCTACGACGAGCGTAGCGAGTCGCATGAAAAATTACGTTCACGGGTTAGAATTACGTAGCGATGAAAGCGGCTGTTCGCGTTTAGGCTAAGCTACTAGCGCAGATGAATTGCGAACGCAATTGTCGCATTCCCAGCTCGTCGCTTCGCTCCTCGCTACTTCGTACCTTCCTTGACGCGCTTGTAGGCCCCTTCGTGGGTCTTGAACTTCTTGGATATCGACTTCAAATACCTCGGAATCGAGGTTTCGGAGTTGGGCAGGAAGTCGACTTCCTTGTTGACGTTGCGGATTCTGTGAAGCGAGAGCGAGCGGCGAGCGTTGTGAGAAACGGAGTGAAGTGAGAAATCGGAGTGAAGCGAGCGAAGCGACGGGCTATGAATACGATATTAGCGCGAGTACGAGGAGCGAAGCGACGAGTATAAACGATTGAACATTCTATACTAAATCGTCGCTTCGACCTCGGCTCGTGGTGTCTCACCTTTTGGTGGTCAACTCTTTCAATAATTCGACTACCCGTGAGGCCGACGCCGACTTCAGTTCATTCGCTATTTTCTTCAGCTCGTCGGGCGAGAAAGGTTCCTGCAGCGAGTGTTTTGTTAGTTGTCTGGGGAAAATGGGGAGTAGACATTTGCGCCGTTCGCTCCTCGCCTCGGCTCACCTCCTCCTTGAAATTCGCCAGATATACTTTTCCCTTCGTCAAACTGTCGAAGGCTTCACCGTCGGGAGCTGTTACTCTCCAATGTCCAGCTTGTTTCTTTACTGTCCAGCTTGGCGGAAACCCTTGTTCTTCCGCTTCGTTGACGGTGTCTTTCGAGGCAGTTTTCGGGCTGGGCGCCTTTTTCGGCGCCACTTTCTTGTCCTTCTTGCCGTGGTTTTTATCCTTTTTGCCGCGGCTTTCGACGAGGGACTGAACCAGATTTTCGTCGTATCTCGGCTCGAAGTCGGGGTTGACCTCCCTGGCGTATTCTCTGCGACGAGCGAAGCGAGATACATGAAGATTGACGTTGACGAGTTAGAATTACGTCACGACGACTTCAACTTAAGCGTTGAGTCTGAGGCTACCAGCGGAGCCGAATTACCAGCGCAAATGTCAAGCTTCGCAGCTCGTCGCTTCGCTCCTCGCGCCTTCTCACCTAGCTTTCCCCAAGGCCTTGAATTCCGTTCCGTCCGAAGCAATGACGAAGTATTTTTTGGCGACGTCTTGGTACTCGACCGTCCAATCCAGCGGAAGTCCCTTGTTTAACGCATTGTTAACGTGTCTCTTTAACTTTTCGCCCGGGCTTTTCTGTTTCTTTTCCGCCACCGCTACAACACGACCTTTCAAGGCGTTCGTGGAGACATCATCCGAATCAGACTTATCATCCGACTCTTCGTGTTCAGGGGAGGAAGCTTGTTGTGGAGTGGCGGTGTGGTGGGAGTCGGAGTCGGAGTCGGGCTCAAGGTCTGGTCTCTGGGTCTCTGGGTCGACGTTGTTTTTGGGTTTTGTTTGGGGTTTGAGTGAGTCGGAGTCGAAGTCGGAGTTATCGTCGGAGCTGTCGTCGGAGTCGTCCAGTATCTGCGTCGGGGGGGGTGGGGGTTGTTTGTGTTAGTGGTGTTTTTAGGTGGAGACGAGAAAAGAAACACTAAGCTCACCTCCTCCTTCCACCTATCGACAACGTCACTCGAAGACAAGAACTCCTCCCCCCTCGCCTCCCTCGCAACGCCGTCGTCGCGAATCGCGCTCTCCCAGTAAGGGGATTTGATGCCGCCTTTGCCCAACTTGGAAGGAAACTTCCTCTCCAATCCACTGTCCCAGGGCACGGTTTGCTGCTTCATGCTTTTATGAGAATGGAAGCCGAAGCAGTTGGTGTCTTGCCCGTACCAGATGAACATAAAGGACCACTTGCCGTTGGATGGATCGTAAAAAATTTCCAGGATTGAAAGGCGCTGTTGGAAACGTCGACGCAGCCGGGGTGGATTATGAGGATAGGGTAGTACTGCGGGGGGGGGGGGGGCGGCGAGCGAAGTGAGCGCGAGCGCAGCGAGCGTGTTAGTGTGGAGGTAGCGAAAACGAGGAGCGGAGCGAAGCCCTTGAGGAGCGAAGCGACGATGCGTTTCTATTGTGGTGGAAGCGAAATGCATAATTTTATTCCTCATCGTCGCTACGCTCTGATGTAGTTCTTATTCTCTCTTAAAAATGCTTGAGCAAGCAGAGAGGTAAGGGCAGCTGAAAACTCATCGCTCCTCACAACTTCTCACCGTTTTTTTCTTGCCTTGTCCGTACCAGGCGCGGGTTCCAATTAAGTTGGTGTACTCTTCTGGGAGGTCGGAGAGGGTGTCGCCGTGGCAGGGTTGGATGAATTTGCATTTGGAGATTTTGAAAGGACCTTCGGAGGAGGTGGGAATTGGGTGGTCGAGGGGGGGGTGGGAG
>BLQM01000058.1:52757-64822 GCA_012489335.1 Triparma laevis f. inornata
GGGGTTTGGGGGTGGGGGGCTGTGTGGGGGGAGGTTAGAAAGGGTAAAACGCGAGGCCGAGCGAAGCGAGGATGTGTAGGCAGACTGAGCGAATAGATATGATTCACTCCTCATTGTCGAAACAAACCACCAAACACATTTCTAACTCGTCGCTACGCTCCTCTCCTCTCCTCCTTTCATCTCCTCTCAGTCTCGACTGTTGTTGTTGGTAGATTTCTCTCACCTTCCTTCCGGTCTTGTCGTTCGTTGTTGTGGCCACGGACTCTTTTTTAACTGTGGGAGCGCCAGTGCCGTTTTTCTTAATTTGCTTGGTGGCGTAATCCTTGAAGGCTTTCTTGATCTTCTTGTCATTTTCGTTGTCGTTGTATTTGATCTGGGGGGTTTTGGGGGCAGGTTAGAAGGGATTGAGGGTCGTCGGTCGTCAGACGTCGTCACAGTGAGGTGCATTATATCATTTTATTATCGTTTTTGACGCCTCACCTCGAACATTCCATTCAAAGCCTTGACGTCGTCGCCGTACTTCGCCTTGAAGTCATTCAAATTGCTCACGTCGTCAAACTCCGTCCCCTTCTCTATGAGTTTGTTGTAGAGCGGTTCAATCGTGTCCATGAGAGAGGTGTCGCCGCGAGAGGCTAAGGAGCCGGAGCTTTTTCCTAAGGGCTTGTCTCGGGGGGCGACCTGCAGCATGTCAAACAGCGTGTCCACCAGCGAGTTCATGTTAATTGCTCAGCGAAAGTGTTGGCGGCGGCGGAGAGGAGCTTCGACTGATTTTGGAGTTGATTGGAGGGGAAGGGGGGGTAGGTAAGAAGGGGGTGCGGTCGGTAGGATATATGAGTCTTTTTTGTAACGTGGATGTGGTGTTTGAACGTCAAAACGTCGTGTGGAAGATTCTTTGAAGCTTTGACAGCGGTCAAAACTCTGCGAAACATTTGGGACTGATTTGGGTCTATTGCCATGAAACATCATCGAATATTGGTACTGACACTCCTGTTGTGTCGCCAAGCACTCTCCTTCACACCACGAGTAGCCACGCGTCGGCGCATCTCTTCTAGAGTCCCACAGACACATTTGAAAGCTGCGTCTCCTGCGTTGTCGGCCTCCTCCGATCCGGAAGTCGATTTCTACGAAATCGACTTCCGTTACGGCACAAAGAATAAGCTTGTTTACGAACGTCGGAAAGACCAGTTCATCTCTCAGTTCGAGGAGGGGGAGGTGCGTAGAAATCGTTTACTGCAACTCGTCGTAGCATCGGTTGAAATGCGACTGCTAGTGCTCGTCTAACCTATTGCACCCTCACCAAATTCGCAGGACTCGCCGTCCAGATCGCTAAAGTACGTGTTAATCTCTTCCTTCCTTCCTGAAGGTGTCACCCCCGACTACTTCACCTTCATAAAATGGCGGCTCCTTCAGCGTTTCATCTCCGCGAACGTCCACGTGCTTGGCACGCAGTCCCTGCTCTTGGGGCTTGGGATTAAGAACAGGAACTCGTTGGGGTTGAGCGCGGCGCTGAATTGGGTGTTGAAGGATTGTCTTGGGAAGGTTGTGCGAATGTTGTGGGCGAGTAAGATGGGTCGCAAGGTGAGAAGGGGTCAAAAGTGAAGGGGGGTAAAGTAAAGAGCGAAGCGGCGAGGATTTGTGCTTGAATTTGCTCAACTCGCTCCTCGCTGGGAATGCGTTAATTGGCTCGCCGCTCGCCGCTCGTCACAATACTAAAAGTATTTTATATAAACTCGTCGCTTCGCTCGTGTTTTCTAACAACCCTTTTCACGTAGTTCGACAGCGACGCCAAGCGCTGGCGCTTTCGCGCCTCCCTGCTGTACGCGCTCGGTAACGGCCTGGAGATAGTGACATACGCTTTCCCTCTGTTTTTCCTCTTCTACGCCACTCTCGCGAACTGCCTGAAGCAGATTAGTATGCTGACTAGCAGCAGCACGAGGAACGCGCTTTACAATTCGTTCAGGGAGAAGGGGAGGGAGAATATAGGGGATATTACGGCCAAGGGTGAGGCGCAGATTAGTGTTGTGGATTTGTTTGGGATAGCTAGTGGGGTGTGTTTGAGCAAGTTTGTAGGTGAGTGGAGTGAGGAGGCCGAGCGCAGCGAGGCTGTGTAGGTGGACTGAACGAATATACGACGAGACGACGAGAAGCGAAGCGATGAGGCCACCGAGCGAAGCGAGGATGTGTAGGTGGACTGATATAATATATACGACGAGCTGAATGGAGAACGACGAGCACAAAATATACATCCTCGCTACGCTTGGATGTGTAGGCGGACTGAGCGAGAGAATAGATATGATTCACTCCTCGTTGTCTAAACAAACCACAAACGATTTTTCTAACTCATTACTATTCTTCTGTCCTCCTCTCCTCTCAGTCGGAGGAGAAGGTAAGAAACTGCGAGGACGAAGCCCAGCGAGGTGCGAAGCGACGAGCTAGAAGACAGAATCATGCAACGAGGAGCGGAGCGACAATCATTCGAACACTTTATACTAACTCGTCGCTTCGCTCGTCGCAGTCCGAAACATCCTGGTCACGTTCTTAGTCCTTCAAGGCCTCGAAATAGCCTGCATGTACAAGGAAATCCGTAGCGTCGTCTTCAAAATGCTCAACTTCGAACGCCTCTGGGGCATGGTTGAAGGTTACGTTGGTTTAGGTGATCGACACTCCGAGAGGGGTTTACTCGTTGGGGAGAGGTACGAAGTTGCGAGGAGCGAAGCGGCGAGCTGGGAATTCGATAGTCATTGTCTTAAATCGTCTGCACTAGTAGCTTCAGTCACGGTAGCGACATATAGGGCCACTCATTTCTAACAAATCAGCGCCACCTTTCACACGACTCGCTACGCTCGTCGTAGTCTGCCTACGCCGCAGCAGCTGAGTATGAAGGAGAGGGTATTCAAACCTCCTAGGCATTTGTGTAGGAGGGCGATTGCGTTTGGGAGTTTGGGGAGGGCGAAACTTACGCCGAGTGAGCTTAAGGAATTGTTGGGGGTTTTTGAGGGAGAGAAGTATTTGCTTGTCGTTGGGGAGGATATTAAGAACGTGAGAAGGAATAGGTGAGCGATTTTAAATGTTAGGGAGGTTTGTTGTTGAGTAATATTAATTTAACAAAAACATCTTCAACGCAGGCAACGGAGGAGAAAGAAAAACCAAGCCGTCAAACGCCAAGACAAACTAAGCGACGCAGAAAGGGAAGAGGAGGTGAGACACTGTCTCGGAGCAAAGCGACGAGTTGGGAATGCGTTAATTGCGTTCTTTGTGAGGCTCCGTGAGGAGCGAAGCGACGAGCATTAATAACATTCTAAACTAGCAAGGAGTGGAGAACAACAGTCGATATACAACTCGTCACTACGCTCCTCGCATTAAGAACATTCTAAACTAACTCGTTACTTCGCTCCTCGGCTCGCTTCGCTCGCCGCTCCTCGCTACGCTCGTTCGCAGATCTACAAAGAAATCGTCGCCAACGCCCAAGAAGACTGCCACATAGTCCTCCACTCCAAAGCCACAAACCTCGACATCGTCAAGAGCACTATAGCGCTGGCAAGCTTGAGGAGACAATTGGGGGATACGTGCGCGCAGGGGTTGGATGAGATTTGTGAGTTGGGGCTGGATAAGAGGAGGACGGATGATAGTATGGTGTATATTAAAGCGGCGAAGGAGGAGGTGAGAAATGAAATATTGGGTTGGTGGTAGTGTTATGTGGCGTGAATGTTTTTACTAACTCGTGCGATTCTATTACTGTTTTTTAGGCGGACAATAAATTCCGAGGCTTCATAGAAAAATTGGGGGACGCGGGGTGGCAGAATGACAAGTTCATGTTCGGGAGGGTTAGCATGCGCAACGAGTGGAGGTTGAGCGAAGAATGAGCTAAGAAACAGTGAATATAAAATGAAGAATATTTTTGAATATAAAAGATATGAGGGTTATTTGTATGATTATTTATTTTATGTGTTTTTTATGTTGGGACAAAATCAGGGTTCTTGAGTTTGATTTCTTCAGGCATGTTGTTTATCCAGCGGTCCTGCTCGGGGACGAAATCGGCGCAGGCTACTACGTCGTACTCGACGGTTGTTGCTTTGTTCGTTGATATTGGTTTTTGGTGGTTTGTTGTGTCTGGGGGTGGGCGGGGGGGGGGGCGTGAGATTGAGTCGTTGGGAGTTTATTTTTATTATTTATTATATTTATTTATATTTATTACCTGCAGCTAGCTCGTAAAAGCTCCTCTCCTCCTCATCGTCGACCGGGATCCTCCGTATATTGACTTCGATCGTGGGCGAGCCATCGCGAGGCTCAAAGGGAGGCTTGGTGTCTGCTGCGGTTTTGGGCTTCCAGATGTGAGGTTGTTCATGCTGCAAGAGAATTAATTAATTGTGTTAATAATACATTTAACGCGGCGGCGGCAGCGTCTCAGCGTGAACGGCGGTTACGTATATCATTAAAATTTCGAAAAAACGACTGGGAAAGTGCTAGGGCCAGGATCTCCGCGCCAAGCGGCCCCCGGAGGGTTTTATGCAGTAGCGAAAGTGTGCAGGCGGACTAGATAAATATTCATTATCATTCTAAGTCATCATTAACCCTAGTAGGTACTAATTGGAAAGGTCGTCACGTCGCTCTTCTCTCTCGTCTCACCTTTTCCTCCACGAAGTGGTACGCTCCGCACTTGTCGACCCACTTGCAGTTTATGCATATACAATTGAGGCAAAACTTGAGGCGCGATTGAGGATTTATGAAGGTGAGGGGTTTGAGGAAGAAGGCGGAGGAGGAGGGGAGGATTAGGAGGAGGAGGCAGAAGATGAGGAGTAAGACCTGCATTCTTTTGTGAGAGAAGGGGGGGTTTATGGATGGTGGAAATTGGAAGGACGGAAAAGATGTTTTTTAGGAGGCGTATAATAGAGGAGGGAGCGACCAAGCGTGAGATCGTTTGTATCCAAAATAAAGATATTTCCGTTGATTCGCTGTTTATTTTAGCGATTGTTCCTCACGTGACTTTGATGAAAGTTTGCTGTGCGAAGCGTTGTAGAGTCGTCACTCGCTTTAAACAAGTTCCACAGCACGATCTTCTAAAAAAAGAAGAGGCGAAAAAAAAAGTTGCAAGGATTTTTTGTCGATATGCATTCATTTCGTCGCGCGCCGGTTCTGGTGCCGGTTCTAGGCCTCGCTGGACTACTAGCTGCTTACCACAACCAGCACTCAAAAGCCCCTGCTACTGAAATCAGCTCAAAATCGTCACCAAACTTCTCGACATTTCCTCCGCTATCCGGCCTCACTTTCCCCTCCCCCCACCTCTCCACCGCCTCTTGCGAGGGCTGGGGCAGCAGGAAGTCCACGAAGAGAATCTTTAAGTACTCCGCTGACGATGATTATCCTTATTTTTCTAAGTATCATCAGTCGTTGATGCGGAAGCATCTCACGAATGAAGTTTATACGAAGGTGAGTGAAGGGGGGTAAAGTTAAACTTTGTGTAACTTTGTGTAACTTTGTTTTGAGCATTACTAGTTGTTAGTCTTAACCATTATTCACTCACTTCACACACCCCACCCCACCCCACCCCCCATCAGCTCCTCCCCCTCCGAACCTCAAACGGCTACACAATAAACGACGTAATTGCCTGCGGCACAACCTGCGGTTACTCCCTCCCCCGCTCAATGGGCTGCATGGCCGGCGACTACGAATCCTACAGTCTTTTCGCCCCCTTTTTTTCACCTATTATTAAGGAGTATCATGATTTTAGTCCGAAGAGTAGGCATACTACTGATTTGAATCCGGGGCATTTGAAGGTGAGGACGTTACGAGGAGCGAAGTACGAGCTTGGAGTGCTATAAGCCAGTCGACTCGAAGCCGAGACAAAACTCAACAACCAACTCTAACCCCCCCCCTTTCACTCCTCCGCTCCTTGCTATGCTCTTCACAGAGCGTTAAGGATTTGGATCCTAACTCTGAGTACGTTTTGTCGACTCGTATTCGTGTAGCTCGGAGTATCAGAGGGCTTCCGTTCCCTGCGGCGAGTAGTAGGGCGGCTCGGAGGAAGGTGGAGTCGCTTGCGAGGACTTGTACGGAGACTTTGAAGGGAGATTTGGAGGGCATGTACATGCCTTTGAATGATATGGATAACGACGTTAATGATGATCTTATTCAGAGGCACATTTGTTTTCGACAATCCAGATGAATGGAGGTGAGGAAGGGGGGGGGAGGCGAAGGACGCAATCTTCAACGAACACATGATGAGGCCGAGTGAAGCGAGGATGTGTAGGCGGACTGAATGAATAGATGACGAGCACCTCGTTCCTCCACGCTCCGAGCCCTTCGCTCCTCGTCGCACCTTGCAACGACGCACACTCCAAACGAGTACATTCAATTTATCTCTACCATTACTAACACAGCTCCCCCCACCCTCAGCATCACTGCGAGACTGGGACAGGACTGGCCTGACGCCAGGGGAGGTGAGGAACTGCAAGGAGGGAAGCGACGAGTTGAGAATGCGTTCATCCCTTTCGTCGTTCGATTGTGCTGGTAGCTCCAATCTAGATAACCACGCCACAATCACTGCCCGCGCAATTCTAACTCGTTCACACCAATCTTCATGCGACTCGCTACGCTTGTTGCTACGCTCGTCACAGTGTACATTAACTGCCAAGACCTGGACGAGACGCCCGACTTCGTCGTGTGGGTCAACGAGGAGGACCACCTGCGAATAATGTGCCTGAGGAAGGGCGGAGACATCTTCGCCGTGTTCGAGAAGCTGGTCAGGGGCGTCAACGCGATGGAGAGGCAGATGAAGGAGCAGGGCTTCCAGTTCCTGCACGACGACCACCTGGGCTACGTCGTGGGCTGCCCGACCAACCTGGGGACGGGCATGAGGGCGTCCATGCACGTCAAGCTCATCAAGCTGGCCAAGCTCCCCGGGTTCATACAAATGTGCAACAGGATGGGCCTGGACGTCAGGGGCAAGCATGGAGAGAAGGACACTCGACAGTCCGGTATTTTTGACATCTCCAACAGGCACCGGCTCGGCTTTAGTGAGGTGGAGTTGATTCAATTAATGATAGACGGCGTCGGCTTCTTGATTAAACTGGAGAAGAGGCTGGAGGCGGGCGAGGAGGTCGATCTGGAGAAAGAGTATAATAAAGTGTAGAGAAATTTTTTAAAAATAAAGCGAGGTGTTGATATTGGGAGCTTTTCGAATCGCGCTTGATCCTGGGCTTGTTCTCAGCGTCTTTCTTCCTTCGCTCCAAGCGCGAGGAGACTTCATCTTCAAGGAGGGGCCAAGTTCGTAAACTAAAAAATACCTTTTCTCCGCCGGTATAAGTAAGTAGAAAATCAGGACTGGTTAATGTGATCTAGGTTGTCGTCTAGGATATTCCGTGTGGGCTACAATCAATTCGAGAACGTGAGATTAAACGAAAATCAATTAAAGTCAAATCTCTGAGAAAATATGTGTTCTGGTTATTTTCAGGTTCAGTTTTGATCTTGAAAGGCCCTTTGAGACCCCTGAGCACCCGTGTCCAATAGTAACTTTTACAAAAAAGCTTAGGATCATGTTTTTTTGAAACTGATTTTCGCTTTCCTGTAATTTATTTTATCTAAAAATGTCATATTCGGCATCTCAGATGACCTTGAATGGACACAAATTTCCAAGACCGACCAAAATAACTCCAGTAACGTATTTCTAAATAAAAAAGAGTGTTATTGAACTTCTAAGAGTATTTAAGTGGTACATTAAGTTATTTAGGAAGCTCAAAATACCAAATATAACCAAGATTGGTCCCAAAACATCATCTTTGAATCGTCACAAAAATGCTTCTCTTTTACGCACTTCTGGTTGCTTAAATTTAACCAAACTTTAACACCGGCGCGTTCCATTTTGGTACTTGAAGTCTTAAAATTTCAGTGCTCATAAGAATATTTAACGCACGTAAAACAAAAATCTTTGTGAAGACGTGCATGAGCTGTTCTTCGTCACGCAAAACTGTCGCCTCCCCAACTCACTGAAAGGCACCGAATTGCCCCTCTCCCCCCCACACCCTCAAATTAAAGCAACCCTAACCCTTTATCAATTCTCTTCTCTTCTTATTGCAAAATTTCTATCATGTCATTATCGTTCTTCATTTATAAACCCCAACAAACCCCCCCAAACCCCCACTTAACCCCACACCTCCCGCAACAACTCGTGGCCAGGATTCGTAGCCCCCTGCTTAAACCAAAGCCCCCTCACTTCCCGCTCCACGCCAGTGAGCCTACTCCTCTTGAGCAACTCAACCCTTCCCTCTCTCACTCTGTTCTGCAGCCAAACGAAGCTCTGTGCCCTCTCCCTCACGAATAGCTCGTACTTCCGCTGTCGTTCCTCCTCCTCCTTCATCTCCCTGGCGTGAAAGCGAGGCCTCCTTTGCTGTGCCTCTTTCAGTTTGGCTTCCTTGGCCGCTCGCACCCTGTCTCTTTCCCCCTCCTCGTCCCAGGGCTGAACACGCACTACTAAGGTGGTCTTGCCCCCCGAGGCCCCGGTCACTTCTTCCCCATCGCTCATGGTAGTTAAACCGCACCAATCTTGCCGTTAAGTTATCCAAAATTTGGTTTTAGTAAAACAACACTAAAAACAGACATATTCCTGCAAAGCATTTCCTCCTCTTCTTACTGATCTTCGTCCTTTATCCAATACGTGCCCCCCCTCCCCCTTCCCCCCCCCTCATCCCACCACGGCCAAACTCCCCAGCCCCGAAACCCCCGTGAACTCCCCCACCGCCCCTTGCAAGTTGAGACAATCAGGTAAGGTTTGCCTGCACACTTAAAGTCAACTGTTTTCACTTGGACACCGTGTCTGAGCTACAGGGACAGCGCGGGGCGGGGAATGCACCGGCTTGTTGCGGGAAACCCGCTTACAGACTTTTTAATTATTCTCAAGGTCCTTTCTAACAACAAACAATATTCTCACAATCAACAGTAAACAAAAACGGGTCGGGGGTACAACATTACACTAGCAAATGGCTTGCAAAATCTTCGACGGGCTGTTCATAGGCGACGCAGAGAGTAGTCAGGACTCAGAGTTCATAGAGTTGAATAAGATATCGTACGTGATCAATACTGCTGGTCGTCAGCTCCCTAATCTGTATGAGGTGCGTGAAGGAGGGGAGGAGTGAGGATGAGGAAGGGGAAGGCAAAGGGGAAGTGGGGCATAGCGAGGAAGAAGCGGGCGAACGACGGGAAAGCGGAGAAAACAAAAAGTTGACGTCGCTCTTTCCCTCCCACAAAATGAATTGAAAATGAATTTTATACTAACTCATCGCTTCGCTCCTCATTCACTCCTCCTCTCCACCCCACCACAGTTGCATGGCATCCGGTATCTGACCTACCCATGGAACGACAGCCCTGACTTCCAAGTGTTCGACGCCAACGGCGTGGTAGTGATGCAGCTAGCGAGTTTCATAGACGAAGCGCTCGATGCAGGAGAGGCCGTGCTATGTCACAGTCTGAACGGGGTTAGTCGGTGCAGCCTTTGTATGGTAGCGTATATGATGTACAAGTACTGGTGGAGTCTGGAAAAGAGTTTCGAGTTCTTGTGCAGTAAGAGGCCGGACCTGGCCCCGAACGCGGGCTTTCTGCAGCAGTTGCAAATAGTAGACACGCAATTGCAGGCTGCCAGGAGGACCATCCTGGAGAGGTGAGCCGAGGAGCGAACGACGACAGCGAGGAGCAAAGCGACGAGTTGAGCAGGCCAATTTATTTTCGTTTTCGCTATCGCCACCACTAACACGCTCGCTTCGCCCGCCGCTTCGTTTGCCACAGCAACAAGGCTCCGATCTCGCAGTTGCTCAAGAACTGTAAACTGAGCAAGAGGAGTCCTCTGCCGTCTCCTCAGTTCGCAAGTAGTATATTGAACTCGAACAACAAGAAGGTAAGGAGTTGTGTTTGAACACAACATGGTTATTCTTTCTAACACACTCCCCCCCCACAGCTGGACAAGAAGGCCGAGATTATCTTAGCTTCCAAGCTGTTCGAGTGGGACCCCACGTTCGTGCGCGAGTACAACAACCTGGTCGGGGAGGACAACTTCGAAGAGCTGGTACTCACCAACAGCTTGATAAATAGTAGATCCGATTTGACGTCGTTCCCGGGGCCGGGCGACAGGAACGAGCACATAGCAACGCGACTGAGATGGACGGACAACTCGGCGGATAGCGGGGCTCCGACCGTTAGCAGGGTGGGGTCGGCCGGGTCGCACCGTCGGAACCAGTCCGCCGCCCCCGGAAACATCATCGCGAGGGTCAACAAGGGCACGATAGAGAGGCCCCCCAACACGGAGTATAGCACCTTTCAGCTCGGGGCGGGCTGGGTCGACAGGGAGAAGAAGATGGCGAGCCCGGTGGTTTATAACCCCAAGAGGGTGCGGAGTATTTTGAAGGGTGGGGTTCAGAAAATGAAGCAGCAGCATGACGCTTTTGCCGCGGCTGCGCAGTTTGACGGAAGGTGAGGGATGGGAGTGCGAGGAGCGAAGCGACGAGTTGAGCGGGCGGACATGTTCTCCTTGATTTCGCTATCTCCACTACTAGCACGGCGAGCGAAGCGACGAGTTTTCCGTTGCCTTTACCTCTCTGCGAGCATTTATTCTAAGAGAATAAGAACTACACCGTCGCTTCGCCCCTCACGGGCTTCGTTCGCTCCTCGTTTCGCTATCTCCACCACTAACACACTCGCTACGCTCGCGCCGCAGCATGTCGAACAATAACAAAATAGCGTCGCCGGAACAGCGCCTTAACAGCATGGTGAAGCAGTTCCAGGAGGAGCGAAACTCCCCCACCTTTGACCTGAGCCAGAACAACAACCCAAATCAGCAGAAGCAGCAGATCAAGGTCGCGAGAGGGACAGGGCGAGTGGGGGGGTTGAGGGACAGCATCATCTTGGCCCGGGAACACCTGACGCACGACCACGCGCACGACGAGAACAAGAATTTGAGCAACAGCAACGACATCATGGCCGCGGCGACGCTAGCAGCCTCCACCCTGAGTTTGGGCGGATTGGAGATGCAACAGCAAAAGCTGCAGAGCAGTAATTCATCGTTGGTGAGGCAGCTGGCACGGGTGCAGCAGGAGGTAAGAAAGTAATCTGCGAGGAGCGAAGCGACGAGTATTAACGAACGAACATTCTATACTAACTCGTTGCTTCGCTACTCGGACTTCGTCTTCGCGCAGTCGCAGAAGCACGACCTGTCGCCAGCTAACATAGGAGGGGGCGGAAAGAGCTTGGAGCAGATCGACGTTCAGAGGCAGCGGGCTGCGCAGCAACTCCAGGTGAGGCACTGCGAATGCGACAATTGCGCTCGAAATGAGGCTCCACGACGAACGTTAAGAGCACTCAACTAACTCGTCGCTTCGCTCCTCGCTACGCTCGTCGCAGCACGAGTACTTCAATGCAGACGCCTCGATCTCAAGCAACTCAACCCCCTCTGTCTCAATTCTGCCGTCCTTCCTGCTGAGCCAGAACCCCTTCGCGGACAACTCATCACTGGGGTCGCTCAGCAGCATGGGCAGCCCGATTCACAGACCTATGAGCGCGCAGGCCCCGCCCACGATGAGCTTGAACCAGCAATTGCCGGTGAAGAACACCAAGAGGCCCGGGAGCGCCGGGAGCGTGACGGAGACCAAGCAGCGGAGGCAGAAGGGAACCAAGAAGCAGCAACAGAAGCAGCAGCAACAGAAGCAGCAGCAACAGCAGCAGCAGCAGCAGCAGGGATGGGCCAACCACCCGTACAACTACTCGGCTAGCATGGGCACGCAGACGCGGGGTGGGGGGGACCGGTTGAGAGGAAGGGGGGGAAGAAGAAGCCACTGTCGCAACAGCAGATGCGACAGAGTCAGTCAACGTCGGTGCTGAATTTGGGAATTCAGGGGCAGGGGTCGTCCAGCAGAGCGGGGACCCCCGCAGCAGGGGTGAGGAAGAGAGGAACGAGCCCAGGGCCGGGTGGTTCCAGGCAAAGGCAGGGAGGAGGAGGAGGAGGGGGGGGGAATGGGGCAGCAGACGGCCAGCAGGAGGGTCAACAAGGTGGGTTATGGGGGTGGGGTGGGGATGGGCAATAGTGG
>BLQM01000058.1:86410-100485 GCA_012489335.1 Triparma laevis f. inornata
GGGAGGGAAGAAGAGGGGGAGGCCAGCGAAGGCGAAGGCGGTGATGGAGGATGACGATGAATATACGGAGAAGGGGGGAGGGGCCGGGGGGGTGGGGGGGGTGCCGGGCTTCGCGTGAGCAAGAGGCAGAAGGCGCAACAGTAGGGGGGTAGATTTGTGTTTGTGGTTATGTGCATTAGTAGAAATAGTAGTTTAGTAGTTTAGTTTCATAATGGGTGGTTTTGGGTTTTACTTTTAGTTAAGTTAGCAACACTTTCCGTGGGAACCGATCTTCTGCTCTTGCTTTCCAACCTTTCGCGAAATTCCCCACTTGTCGAGCTTTGAGAGCTTTTTCTTTTCCTTCTGTTGGTCGATCTTCAACTTGATCACGTTTGAGAGCGAGGGGGGCTTCTGGTCGGGGTGCGGCTGGGAGGTGGAACTGGAGAAGGTCTCCTGCGCCATCGACGTGACGTTCTTGTCGGCGAGGATGAGCGAGGTTAGGGTTGTGAAGGCGGACGTGACGGAGGTTAGGTCTTTGGCGCTGGCTTCGACGAAGGCGAGGTTTTGTTCCTCGGCGTAGGTTTGAGCTGAGGGGAGGGGGGGAGCGGCGAGCGGCGAGCGAAGCGAGCCGTGCGTGTTAGAATGAATGAAATGCTGATTCGTTTTTGTTTTGTGACGCTCACCGACGTCGAGCGGCACAGCTCGCAGGTCAGGGAGGTCAGTTTTGTTGGAGAGGAGAAGGAGTTTGGCTGAGGGACAGTACTGCTGGATCTGATTCAACCAGAACTGGACGTTCTCGAACGATTTGACGAAGGTCGAGTCGTAAACTATGACCACGCCAAGAGCGCCACGATAAAAGGATGGGGTGACCGACCTATAGCGCTCTTGTCCGGCCGTGTCCCAGCATTGACATTTAACGACTTGGTCAGCGATGGCGATGGTTTTGGTGTAGAACTCGACGCCGATCGTAGACTTTTGGTCGAGGGAGAACCGCTCGAAACAAAACTGCTGGAGGAGGGACGTCTTCCCGACGGCGGAGTCACCGACCACTAGGAGCTTGAAAAGGTAATCATACCGCTCGTCGACGAGGGGTTTGAAGGGGGCGACGGGCGAGGTGGAACTCATGGCGAGGATGGGGGATTTTGTGAGGAGATGACGTGCGAGCGGAGGTGAGCCGCCGTGGATTTGGATGGGGATTGACTAGATTACGTTTTGGAGGACGGTAGGTGCGTGTTGAGGCGGTGGAGGGGGGACTGGTTGGATAAGAGTGTATGTGGACAGAGTAACAGACTTTTAGGTTGCGTGTGGGGCGATTAAGTCGACGAGAAAGGCAATGATTTAAAATGTGAAATGCTGGAAAGGCAAATCTTCGAAAACTATACATTTATGTTGTTGAATCAACCTAATTACCTGCTCTGTGAGGTTCTATACACACTATAAGCGCTCACTAGGGGTCACAGACAACACGGGTGCGCTATTTCAGCTATTTTTGTGAAAATCCTTCTCTCGATTTTAAATCGACAGCCGCCCGACTTTCAACCATGAAACGGGTATAATACCGCGCCTTCCCCACCTCACCCGCTTGTTGACGACCTCTCTGTGATGTCTACTCCGCATTATAACCCTTGTCCCTTAATTTTACGACCGCCAGCACTTCTTGTGGGACGATGGGTTCGGAGTTCTCGCGATGACCCGATGACATCATTGCTTGTTTAAGGTGAGAAAATTTCGCTGACAATGAAGACACCAATAAGACCGACGCAGCGTGTTCTCAATGATGACATATTTAAATTTCTTACTTTTCGTCTGATCAAAACGACTTCCTCGGGCAACCGTAAGAGGAGCGTCATGCAGAAACTCAAGTGATTCTTGCGTTCCAGCAAGAGGCGGTTAACAGCGAAGATAAAGAACGAGAAAGTAGACACGAGCTCCGCCCCCTCATAATCTCCCACCTTTAAATAATTTAAAGTTAATAATAAGATTTGTGCATGAAAAGCTGGTCGATTTTTATTTAACCTGCCACTTCTTCTTTCTCATCGAAACCTCCGACATCGCAATGTAAAAACGCGCACCCCCTTCCGCGCTTGCAGTTCGAAAGGTGATAAGCCATGCAGTGTTGGCCGTGCGAGGCGTTCCAGACCGCCTTTTGCTTTTCGGAATCGAGCGGCTTCAATGTGTTGATGGTGAAGCGCGACGGCAGCTCCGCCCCGATATTTAAGTAGTGATTCAGATCCTCCTTGCCCTCTCTCTTCGCCTTCCTCTTCATCCTTTCCTCATACCGCTTCCGCTTTCCCTCCTCCTCCGCCTTCCTCTCCTTCTCTTCTTTCACCCGCCTCGCCTTGTCCGCGTCGTACTGGAAGGAATCAGGGTCCTTCAAATACTTGCGAACTTTTTTCACGATCTCCTCGACCTCCTCGATGGTCTCCGAAGCGATGCAGTCCGCCATGAGCTGGAAGCGATTGAGTTGATCACGAAGCATTCGGCGCGTGTGAAAGGCGACCGTGCGGATTGTCGCGGGGTGCTTTTTAGCGAGCTGTAAGTATTCAAGCGCGAGGTTCGTGGGGTCTGCCGCGTGGCTCAACATTTCGTCGCTGGCACCCTTCATGCTTCCCAAAAAAATCGCCGGGTTGTCCAAAATCCCCTCGGCGCTCATCACGCCGTCGGCCTCGGTGAATTCCAGATTCTTCACGACGTCGTTGTGGGTGACGATGTTGCCGTTGGCGATTACGGGGAAGTCAGGGTAAGCCTTCTTGACGTCTCTCACATGATCGAGCATCGCTGCGCCGTCACGAGCTCCCGGGCCGGTGCGCTCGAACGAGGCGCGGTAGCGCGCGTGGATCGCGACGAGGGCGGCGCCGGCAGTTTTTAGCTGCCCGACGAATTTGATCGTCTCGGGGAGGGTGTTCAGGAGTCGAATTTTTACGAAGAGAGGGATGGAGATTGCCTGCGAGGAGCGACGCGACGAGTTAGTTTAGAATGTTTTAATGCGAGGAACGAGAGCGATACGTCCTCGTCGCTTCGCTCTTCGTTGTCGTCGTTTGCTCCTCGTTGTCGTTGTTCGCTCCTCGCACCTTCTCACCTCGCTGGTCTTCTTCACAATGTCGAGGACGAGCTCGCGGTCCTTGTCGCCCAGAAGGTAGGAGCCGTAATGACCCACGTAGGCGACGCGCTGAGGGCATCCGAGGTTCAGATCAATAGCATCGCAACGGTCCTGGACCAGCTTCGCACTCTTCACCATCTCTTCCGCGTTGTTTGCGGAGAAGTGCGCCACCAGCGGTCTATCCTCTGCGTTAGTCTGGAACTCCGTGGCACGGTACTCCTCTTCCGACGGCACGCAGAACCGTGCGGAAGAGATCATGGGAGTGTAGGCGATCTGGGCGCCGTACTTTCGGCAGAGGAGACGGAAGGGGAGCTCGGAGGCGCCGACCATGGGCGCGAGGATGTACTTATGGAGAGGTAAGGTTGGAGAGGAGGAGGAGTTGGTGGCCGTAGTCGCAGTTGTGGTGGTGGAGGCCTCTGAAAGGAGAGTTACGAGGTCGCCTTCAATCGCGACGATGTTCGATTCGACAGCCCTCGAAAGAAAGGCCTTGGCTTTGGCCTTGTCGTTTTTGAAGAGCGTCTTTTTGAGCTTCTTGATCGTCTTCTTCTTCGCCCGGCCGTCGGATCCCACGATGAAACAGAGCGACGCTATCAATTCCTCGTCCAGAGGAGGAGCCGTGTCGGTTGCTTTGCGCTTGGGCATTGCGTAACTGGTCGATGGTCGAGAACTTGGAATTGGTAAAAAAATGTGGGTGGTGGAGGTTCGGGGAAATTGGGGCCGCGGGAGGGGGGTGTGGTGTTCAGATAAAGATTAGAAGAAGTAGCTTCGCTCGTAGTTGCATGTGTGGGAAAATATTAAACGAAAGCTGAAGGCCGAATTTTGAGGGAGGAGGAGGACTGCGAAATTTTCATCCATATTTCCATTTGTGAACGTCGCGCGATGATTTTCCCGAAGGTTCTCGCTCTCCAGCGTTTTGCGGTCAAGGGCCTGTCCGACGATTCGTTACAACGCGTGACTTTGGACGTTGGTTCGGCCTTCCCCGCCGACCGAGCTTTTGCGCTCCTCGACCGCGCAACGGGAAAGACGTTCGATCCTACGAAGCCGGCGTTCAATCACAAGTCGAATTTCGCTTGCGCCTTTACTGAATGCGAGAAACTATCACAAGTCTCTACGAGCTTCGACGAGGCCTCCAATACTTTGATGGCGAATACGACAGAGTTCGATCTGCGGAATGCCGACGAGCGTAATCAATGCGCAGCGTACTTTGGAGATTTGACTGGTAGAGGTGTGAGCGCCTGCAGCATTATAATTCATTCATTCATCATTCATTCTAAATCTTGTCGCTTCGCTCCTCGTCCTCGGACAGATCTAGAGCTCGTAACGTCTTCAGACGGATCGTTTCAGTTCGGAAACACGCAGTCAGGAATTAACTACGACGGTGACTCTCGAACGATTCACGTAGTCAACGCTGCGACTGTGCGTGAGGTGAGCAGAATGCAACAACGTCATCAATTTAATTCGTTTGCTTCGTTCTAACACACGCTCGCTGCTTCGCTCGCTGCTTGTTAGTTCAACCGCAAAACATCACGCTCGATTCGACCAGAACGATTCCGTCCGAACATAATCATCGACGGCTTCGAGCCTTTCGAGGAGTTCAAGTGGGTCGACGATGAGACGCCCGTTACTTTCGGTACCTGCACTTTACTTCCGATAAAAAGAACTGTACGTTGTGCAGGCATTAACGTAGATCCTGAGAGTTCGGATGTGTTTGACGTAGCAACGGAGTTGAATAACGCATTTCCGGAGCACGGGCCGTATTTTGGTGTGTACTGTAAAGTCGTAGAGAGTGGAGAGATTAGCGTGGGTGATAAGATCGAGTGCGTGAATGATAAACCGGCGAAGGTGTCGCCTTGGCTGAGAACGTCGATCGATTTTGAAAACGACAACGTCACCGTGATGTTGGTTGATTTTCTGGTCCTTCTATCGATTACATTCTATGTGAAGATAATAAGCATCACGTCATCTCTTGATTTCCTTGGTTGGGACGCGGCGCCGCAACTCCACAGTCTGCCTTCGACTCTTGCGAATGCTGCCGCGCTGACGTTGGCCTGGACTTTGGCGAATTTGAGAGACAATGGGTGGGCGAGTAATTTGGAGGATACGAGGTTAGGAAGAATGGGAAGCATCGGGAGGAAGGGAGGTGGTTACGCAACGAGTATTGCGTTGGCGACGGCGAATTTGTGGGTGATTGCGACGCTCTTCGTGGCAGTCTTTCAACATCTCGGCCTGGACCTGGACGAGACTGGGCTTGCGTTAACGGTGGCTCTGCTTCTCCCCTCGATGGTCGTTGAACGGCTCTTGTTGTTCTACTTCGGAGTACGATAAAATTACGAAGATGAAAATTTCATGCACAAATCTCTTATTATTAAATTGTTAATTATTTGAAGGTCAACTTCTGCTCCCTGACGGGAGTGACTTCAGAAATGCTTTCGTAGTCTCCGCGGAAACGCTCCTCGAAAACAGGGTCTCCCGTGAGCTCGCTGAAGTCTTCTTCGACGATAATCTTCGCTTTCTTCCCTCCTCCTTCGTCGCCGTCGTAGCTTTCGTAGGCCTGATTGGTGATCGGCGGAACGCCGGCGAACTGATTGTTAGGCGGCCGCATGGCTCTCTAATGCGCTTTTGTAAGGGAGGTTGGCCAGGAAGCATTTGTGCTCGTCGGTCAGTAGCTTCCCCTTGGAAGAATACTGTGCCGCCATCAGGGTCGTACAATGAGGGTCACGTTCTTCGCGGGTTTGGACGGGGATTGACTAGAATCCTTTTTCGGGGGCGTTTGGTGCATGTTGAGGGAGTAGAGAGGAGATTTGTATGCTGTGAGTGTACGTAGAAAGAGTAACAGACTTCGGGGTTGCGTATGGGAGAGGGAAATCGACGAGACTGAATTTGAGGGAAGAAAATCTGAGAAAGTTTAGCAGTCAGTTTCTCGAACCCTACGTACCACGATGTCCAAGTCTGTAGCAACCGCGTCTCTTGATCACAACGAGAGCCGAGAAATGAGTAGGAAGAGGGGAGCGGGAGACTAGGGGGATGAAGATGAGGAGGGGATTCTTTAAGTCCCGCTGGCGGAGAGTTTGACAATTTCGACGATTGTCTCCACTGCCCCTCCGGCCTGGATCACCAAGCTCAGGAAACCCAAGCTTCGAGCCGAGTTGAGCGATATGTCAGCCAAGTTCGAGAAGAAGGACAACAAGTGCGTTCTCATTGAGCTCTTGCGTCTGCGGCTCCGCTGTGAAGTCCTCCTCTCAGGCAACAACTTCCTCAACACCGACGACTTCCGTAGGCTACTCGTCACGTTCATTCCGGGCAATACATTGATGGTGATGATGGTGGTTTCAAAGCCTTGGTCACGCGTGGCGGATGAGTTTATCAGCGATGGCGTTGCGAGTGGCGCGATGATGGTGCACGATGGCGAAGAGCGCAAGGAAATGTACTTCGACGACGACGAGGAAGAAGACGCGCGGTTTAAAGCGCGCAAGGTGAAGCTTAGTCTCGTAACGCGGGTGATCTTTCTTCTGAATATTACGAAGGTTGGAAAGTGCGCCTGTTTCCTCGCCGCTAATCTCGTCGTTGTTGATCTCCCCGAGGGCGTTGAGAGCATCAGTGAAGGTGCCTTCCAAAGCTGCCATAGTTAAACTACCGTATCTTTCCCGACAACGTTAACGACAATTGACGAAGGCGCCTTTTTTGAATGCTCCAGTCTAGAGAATGTCGATCTCCTCCACACAAACCTTCAAGAATTAGGCGACAACGTATTCTACGAGTGCTATGAACTAAAATCGACGACGAACCCGGACTCGCTTAAAACGCTTGGATACGGTGTCTTTGAAGACCGCTGCAAACTAGTTCCCTCCAACATTCGCGTTAACCAGGGCCACGATGTGTACGCTGTAGTCGCACACCTCCGCCTCAAACAAAACCAAACTTAACAAAAACGCGAACCAAATTTTTCAATATTCTAAAAAAACTATCGTGATCTTAAGCCATTTTATTCTATCAAAATTGTTTTTGTATATTCATATTCATTTAATTTAATTCATATCTCCTCCTCAATCAAATACTGCAACACTCCATCATAAATCGGCAGCACCGTTGCTGCCACCGGCCCCGCCCTCGCCACCGTCGGTAAAATCCCCCTCGTAAATCCTCTAATCCCCCCCTCCCGATAAATCTCCCTCACGACCCCCCCAACCTTCACCCTCTCTACCCTCCCATAAATCCTACTCCTAACAACATCAAAAGGATAAATAACCGTCCAACACCCAATCCCCGCCACCCCCGCACACCCCATCCTCTCCACCGTCGTCGCTTCCAAACTCGATACATTCCTTCTCCCCGTAACCTCCCTCTTCAAAAACTCATACCCTCCCATATAAACAGCTCTCCCTGGTCCTTCACACAACACATGCACTCCAAAACCATTGTAAAACGTCCTAACCCCACCTCTTTTACTCGCCGTTTTAATCGCTTCAATGAGTGATTGTGAATGTATCTGTTGTAAAGTTTTTATTTTCATCATTGGAGAGGTTACGGTTGAAACGAGGGAACCAGCGATTAACGATGATAAAGAGATTGAGAGGATTGTATCATCAGTTAAGTAGTTAAGGGGTAGGGCTGAAGGGGGGACGTTAGTTGAGCGGTGAAAAATTCTCGTACGTACAACGTTTAGACGAACGCCGTGGACATTGCGAGGAGCGAAGTCTCATCGCATTAAGAGCATTCTAAACTAGCGAGGAGCGGAGCGACGAGATTACGAACGCGTCATAAACACAACGAGGAGGCTCTTCGAAAACGCCGCTCATATTGAAACTCTTCGTTCAATTCGTCGCTTCGCTCCTCGGATCGCCGCTCCTCGCTGGCGAGGCCGGTCGGCTTCGTCGGTCATCTCAGTGACCTCACCTTCAAAATCCCTTCCAATCGGTTCCCTCGGATAATTATTAAAAAAATAACGTCGACAGTTATCATAAATTGCGAAATTTATAGATTGAACGAAGCCGATTGTTAGGAGTGGGGGGATTATACCGTTGTAAACGTTGCGGAGGATTAGGGGGGTGCGGGAGTTTGTTTGGAGGTGGACCTTTTGGGGGATGTTAGATCGAGAGAGACGGCATGGTCGAGGTCGCACGTTGTCTTAGCAGTCGCAGTCGCAGTAGCAGTTTCCAGTCGCGGTACGCGCGTCGCAGTCGCAGTCAGTCGCAGTCTTCGTCGCAGTCGGCGATAGCAGTGTCACGTCTTTATCGCGGTACGCAGTCTCCGCAAACGGGGCACGGGTTTCTCGGTTGACAACGTCGCAGTAGCAGCGATTCTAAAACGCACCTTCATGGTATCCAGAGGATGTCCAATTATTAAACCACAGCATCCAGCAGCGTAACCAGCGAGGATGCTTGCTTTTAAAGCGTAGATTGTTTGAGTGTTGTCGATTCGAGTTGTGTGACGACGGAGGAGAGGGGGAGGAGGAGGAGAGGACATGAGGATGATGAAGCACGTAGAGTTCGGGAATGCGAATGGAGGGAATTACTTTGAACAGACGGAGGAGAAGGTTATTGGGGCAGATTATGGTGGAGTTGCAGTTGGTATCGTAGCGGTGGTGTGGTTAAATTCAGCGGTACGACGTTGTTAGAGTGCTCAAATCCGCGAAAATGCGAGATAGTCAAATTCCCTCAAAATCGCAAATCACTACAGGCCTAAAATAACATTCATTAACGTGTATTTCCCGCCGCCGCACACACATACCAGACATAGATATCACCACGTACCTATAACCAACGTTTCAATACTTAAAACCCCCACGTTACTTCAAACTACTCCTCTAAAGATCCTCCCCCCTCCCGCTCCCTCCCTCCATCTCAATGACGTCCCTCCACTCTCCGTCCGTCCACCCCCCCTCCGCCCCCCTCAGTCCAAGCACCGTATCAAGCTGTCCTCCTAGTCCACCTTTAGAGAGTTTGAGTGATTCTTTCGGTGGTGTTAAGGCTAAGTTGGATCATCTCGAGAGGTGAGAATGAAGGAGGGATTGGAATCCGAGGAGAGCACAATGGGAATACGTTGAGGAGAAGGTAGCACACTTTGGTTGTGGATTATTTAATGTAATTAGCGTCGGTTGTGAGCTTCTATTCTTCAACGTCGTACCGATTGTATTCTATTTCGTCGTCGTCTCGTTGTCTCTTCGCCCGTGCTTGCACCCCCGTCCGCCGTCCCCGCGTTCGTTCCCTTCGCCGCTCGCCGCTCGCCGCTCGCTTTATCGCACGCATCACACGCATCACACGCGTCACACGCGTCGTCAGCACCGTCATGTTCGCGTCCACGTCGTCGTCCGTCTCTCCTCCCGCCACGTCGCTTCGCATCGCACTGCGGTTGTCGAGAGCACCGCGTGGAGATCGTCCGCCAGCGTCCGCCAGCGTCCGCCAGCGTCCGCCAGCGTCCGCCAGCGTCCGCCAGCGTCCGCCAGCGTCCGCCAGCGTCTGCCAGCGTCTGCCAGCGCCCGTCGATCAATTCTTCGTCAATTCTTTGTCAATTCTTTGTCAATTCGTCGTCAATTCGTCGTCAATTCGTCGCGTGCGTCCTCGCGATGCCGCATCGCGTCGTTCGCCGTCCACGTCGCGTACACGTGGACGCGTGCGTGTCGTCTCGATCGCGGCGCGCGTTTGACCGATCGGATAACAACCTTTTTCCATTTAAAATCTTCATCCGCATAACGCTCGCTCCTTTATACACAATCGTTAACACCCCTACTTCGCCCCCACAGCACTATCGGCTCAACGCTGAACATCTCCAAGAAGCAGAAGAACTTCACTCCCTTCAAAACCCGTCACATGTCCTCACAACAGCAATACGGGCAGCAATACCAACAACAAGACTCCGACTCCGACGTTTCCTCCCTAAACGATTCCGTAGTAATAACCCCCCCCCGCTCCCAAACCCACGCCACGCACTCTCCCCGCCCCAAACGCTCCTCCGCCCTCAAACAACGTTCCCTGAACACTCCAACGAAGAGCCTCTCAAAGACTTCAATGAAGAAACTCTCCTCCCCCTCCCTCAAAAAGAAAACCTTCGTCACTACAACCACCACAACCCCTCTCAAACCCCCCCAAAACCTCGTCGACCAATTAACCCAATCAAGACAACACGCTCAAACTTTACAATCAAGCGTAACCTCTTCCCGCCTTCAACTATCCTCCGAGGTGAGAACCTGCTCTGAGTCTCAGCGACGAGCTGATAATGCGCCGTTTTACCCTTATAGATGAGTTGTCCAAGTAGCGCTAGTTCCAACGTCAACACCGATCTTTCGTCGCTTCTCATATCTAACTCGTTATCACCAATCTTAACGCGAATCGCTACGCGTCGTCACAGAAAAACCTACGTCTCAAACTAGAACGTTCACTAACAACCTCTAAAATTTTTAATGAAAGGTTAGAGGAGGAGGTTGAGAGGTTGAAGAGGGAACAAGAAGAATGTAGGGAGGAGATTGAACGGAAGGATTTGAAATTGAAGGAGGTGGGGAGGGAGGTGGAGGTTTTGAAGGAGGAGGTGAGAAACGAAGAACTTTATTTGCGTCGAGACATTAAGAACTTATAAACTAACGTCGCCGCTTCGCTCCTCGGCTCGCTTCGCTCGCCCCAGTTCGATTACTTCAAGCTAAAATATTCAAGCGGTGAAGAGAAGAATTTGAAGTACGATCTAGAGAAGAAGGAGGTGCGAACCCCGTCACTCGTTATGCGGAACGCGACAATGCGATAACGTGATATCTCCGTTCGAAATTTAGCCCGCGCCAGGAGCGATCACGTCTCAACGTCTCAATGTCTCAACGTTCGTCTCAACGTTCGACGCTGTTTGAGAAGACTACTCATTTCTAACACGGCAACACCAATCCTCATCCGCCTCGCTACGCTCGCTCGCAGATCGACCTAAACCAGCTTCAAGAGGAATTGAAGGTCGAGAAAGAGAAGCAGATTAAGATCGAGAAGGAGCTGGAGGGGTTTAAGGAGAAGGAGAGGGAGGAGAAGGGGGAGAAGGAGAGGATAGAGAGGAGGGTGGAGGAAGAGAGAGAGAGGGAGAGGAAGGAGAGGGAGAGAGCGGAAGGAGAGGTTAGGAGATTGAAGGAGAAATTGGATGAGAATGAATCGAACGTGAAGAGAGACGTGAGGAAGTGGGAGAAGGAGGTGAGGCAAAGCTTTGCAGCGAGGAGCGAAGCGATGAGCTGGGAATACGACAATTACGCGAGTAACGAAGCAAATTATACTAACTCATCGCTTCGCTCCTCGCCTCGGACTTCGTCCTCGGCTCGATTCGCTCCTCCGCTCCTCGCTACGCGTCGTCGCAGGTCGAGGCGGAGAGGAGGAAGAGGGACAGAATCGAAGGAAAGTGCGAGGAAATAAGGAGGGGAATTGAGGAAGAGAAGAAAAACGCCAACAACCTCAAATCGAAGCTGAGGGAAGTCAAGGCGGAGAACAACGAGCTGAAATCTACCACAAACACGTCATCCTCCGAACTCGCGAACCTCCATCGAACGATTAGAAGGTTGGAGGAGGAGAAGGAGAGGACGGAGAGGGAGAGGGAGGAGGAGAGGGGAGCCAGGGAGGAGGTGGAGAGGAAGGTCGAAAGGTGAGGAACTGCGAGGAGCGAAGCGACGAGCTAGGAATGCGACAATTACGGTCGTAATTCGTCTACGCTAGTAGCTTTAGTCTACACGCTCAAGCCGCTTTCATTGCTACGTAATTCTAACTCGTCAATACCAATCTTCATGCGACTCGCTACGCTCGTCGCAGGCTGAGGAAGGAGGGGGAGGAGAGGAAGGAGATCGAGGAAGGTGAGAACGATGTTATTCGTCGGTTCTACGTAAAATTCAACTAAACCCCTAACACGCTTTCCCCGCTTTAACAGAGAACGCCCGCCTAAAATCCTGCATCCTAGCCCTCCAAACCTCCACGACCTCCCTGAACAAAACCTACCTCTCCGAACGAACACAACGCCTCCAACTCCAAGAACAGCTGATACATAACACCTCCAAATTCAAACAAGCAATGTCTTTCTTCAGCAAAGGTGAGAGGGTGGGAGGAGCGAACGTCGACGAGCTGATAATGCGCGTAGCGTCAGTTTCAACCCTGCTTAAAGATTCTAACGTTGTCGCTTCGCTCCTCCGCTTCGCTAATGCTCCTCGCTCCGCTCGTTCGCAGAGCTCGAAGAAGTTGGCCGAGAACAGCTAAAAATCGTCGAAAGAGAGCAACAAGTTAGAAACATAAACGAAGGAGGTGAGGGACTGGGAGGAGCGAAGCGACAAGGATGTGGATGTGGATGTGGAGCTCGAGCGACGACGAATCGCATTAAGGACATTCTAAACTAACTCGTCGCTTCGCTCCTCGGCTCGCTTCGCTCGCCGCAGTTCGAGAGGACATTGAAGCGCTGAAGGCGAAGAGGAACATTGAGAGGAGGGCGAGCGAGCTGAAGGTGGAGGCGGAGAGGCTGGAGAGGAACCCGATGGGGAGGATCGGGGAGAGGGATTTAGAGTTTAAGGCTATTAAAGCTAGGTGAGAAATTCAGGCGAAGCGACGAGTTAGTTTGAAATTATCTTAACGCGAGGAGCAAATCCTCGTAGCTCGATCGAAACATCCTCGTCGCTCTCGCTCCACATCCTCGTCGTTTCGCTCCTCGTTGTCGTCGTTTACCATACGTTTTACGGAACACGATTTTCTAACACCGCGCTTTCGCTTACGCAGCATCGAAGAAGGAGGAAGGGACATTCACGGAGCGTTCCATGAAGGACCGGTCGGAGAGGGAGCTCGTCTGAGCCCGGATTTGGGAGATCGGGATTTGAAGCTCAGAGAACCGATCGTCAAACCAATCCCCACCCCCACAACCGTAGCAGTCAAACCTCCAGCGGCGTCCTCGGAAATCGGAGATTTGAAGGAGGCTATCGAAAGCGTTAAATCTCATTTAGAGAGTTTGACAAAATCGGCCAACAACAACTCGACTTCCAGTGAAATATCGAAGCTGAGGAGGGAGCTGATCGAGGAGAGCAGGAGCAAGGTGATAAACTGCGAGGAGCGAAGCGACGAGCTGGGAATACGTCAATTGCGATCGAAATGAGGCTCTATGGCGAACGTTAAGAACATTTAACTGACGAGGAGCGATATGCTACGTAATTCTGACGAGTTACTGCGAGGAGCAAAGCGACGAGTAAAGTACAGAACGCATTGTATAATAACTCTTGACTTCGCTCCTTGCCGGAAATACGATAATTGCGATCGAAATGAGGCACCATGATGAACGTTAAGAACATTCAACTAACTCGTCGCTTCGCTCCTCGTCTCGCTAATGCTCCTCGCTACGCTCGTCGCAGGAGGTTGAGGGGCTGAGGAGAATGGTCGAGGGCGTGGTGGAGAAAGTGGAGGATCTGAAGAGGGGGAACGGGGAGGTTCTGAAGGAAGGGTTGGAGGAGGTTCTGAAGAAGTTTGCGGGAATCGGAAGGAGGTGAGTAACTGCGAGGAGCGAAGCGATGAGCTGTGAATGCGTAAATTTCGCGAGTTACGACACTAGAAGCACTTTATACTAGCGAGGAGCGGAGCGACGAGGATTTTTACTTGATTTCGTTCAACTCGTCGCTTTGCTCTTCGCTGGGATTGCGTTAATCGGCTTGCTTCGCTCGCCACCCGTCACGCAATCGGCTCGCTTCGCTCGCCGCTGGCTACGATACTAGAAGCACTTTATACTAACTTCCCCTCCCCCCGCTCGGACTTCGCCCTCGCCTCGCTAATGCCCCCCCTACCCCCGTCGCAGCATCGCTCTGGCGCAGGAACAGACGAAAATATATTCCACCCCACCTCCCGCCGCCGCCGCCGCCCCATCCCCCTCTTCCCCTACCACCCCCACCCCCCCTCCCATCCCCTACTTTGAGAACGAAAGCATCTCAAAACTCCGGTCTGAAATCGACGGGCTCAAGACCACCATCTTGAACCTGCACACACACACAAACACTTTCACCCCTCCACCCCAACCAACCGTTACA
>BLQM01000059.1:10125-21453 GCA_012489335.1 Triparma laevis f. inornata
GCAGTGCCTCTTGTGCCTCTTGTGCCTCACCTCAAACCGGCCCAGCCGGAAGTCACCAGGGCGAGGGTGGAGCCGTTGGCACGCAGCTCGCCCGTGATGAACTTGTTCAAAAAAATCGCCGTGAGCGCCCTGTCCTTGATGCTGCCTCCGGGGTTGGCGCCCTCCAACTTGGCATGAAGGCCTTCGTCGGTCTCGACCAGGGGGGTGTTTCCGACGTGCCTGAGCCAGTCGTCGTAGGGCAGGTGGAAGGGCAGCTCGTCGATGATCTTTGCAGCCTGGGCGCCCATGATGGTGCGAGTGAAGGAGCCCAATTCGTTCGGGTTGATGACCTCGTTCTTGACGGCCTCCTTCTGCACCTTGATGTCCTGCATGGCGTCCGGGCAGGCGTCGATAAAGGAGCAGATCGCGGGCGCGAACTTCTCGAGGCAGACCTTCTGGTTGAACATGGCGTCGTGGCCTGCGAGCGTAGCGAGCGTGTGTGTTAGGATGAATTATGAATGAATTATAAATGCGTTGTGTTGTCGAGGCGCAGCGAGGACGAAGCCCAGCGAGGAGCGAAGCGACAAGTATGTGCCGCTCGCCGCTCCTCGCATAAAGAATATTCTAAACTAAATCGTCGTCGCTTCGCTCCTCCGCTCGTCGCAGTGGTCTCACCGTGCTCGTCGTCCACGCTGATGAAGTTGACGTCCTTCTTGGACATGGTCAAACCGTTGTAGACCTCCTTCTGCTCTCCGATGGGGATGAGCGCGTCCTGCACCACGCCGATGACCTGGACCTTGGCGGTCACTCTGTCGAGGGCGCGGTATAGCCTGCGACGAGCGTAGCGAGTCACACGAAGATTAGTATTAACGAGTTAGACTTGCGTAGCGAAGAAAGAAGCGTGCGCGTTTAGCCTAAAGCTACTAGAGCAGATGAATTACGAACGTAATTGTCGTATTTTCGGCGAGGAGCGAACGATGACAGCGAGGAGCAAAGCGATGAGCATTAAGATTATTATGAACTAACTCGTCGCTTCGCTCCTCGGACTATGTCGCTCCGCCTCTTAGTTACTCCCGTAATCCTCCCATTCCCAGCTCGTCGCTTCGCTCCTCGCTGGCTGCGTCTCACCTCTCTTCCTTGGTTTCGCCTGGAGGGGCGGCCTCCTTGAAGCCAGGCACGATGTTTTTGGCGGAGCAGCCCAGGTCGAAGGTATCCATGGCCCTACTCAGCAGTAGGTAGCAGTTGGCGTCGAAGTTGTTACTGAATTTGGCAGCTTGGTAGTCTAAATAAGACTGGACCTCGGTGCTGCGGGGGGTGGGGCGAGAGAACAAGCGAAGCGAGCCGAGGAGGGGAGGGGGAAGTTAGAATGAATATGAATGTGAATGTGAATGCGTTGTCAGCGAGGAGTACGAGGAACGGTCACATCGCTACTCGGAACCATCACATCGCTACTCGCAGTAACTACTCTCACCTCGCTCCCGGGATGGTGTTCTTGTCTCCGCTGTTAGCCTTCTCAATCTGTTTGTCCACTAACTCCTCCTTAACCCCCCACTCAAACCTCCTATCAAACTCCTCCCTACTCCTATACCACATCATTCCCATCATCCTCGCCGCCTTCAAACCGTCAACGGGTCCATCTCCCTTCATTCCTGGAGTGTTGTAGAATCCGGAGTAGAACTCGGGGTCTCCTTCGATGGCCTTCCGTTGGACGAGGCGGAGGGCGGAGGAGAAGGGGGAGGTACGGGCTGTGCCGGAAATCACGCAGGCGCGGTCAACCATGTCAGGGAAGAGGGACATGAAGGCGATGGTCTTTGCGAGGGTGGGTGAGCGAGCGGGCGAGCGAACGCCGAGCAGAAGAGCGAAAGTGACGACGTTAGTTTACAGCGTTCGTAATAATTCGTTCTCCTCACACTGCTTCATCCTCACCTGCATCCCTCCCAAACTCCCTCCCACTACCGCGTGAACCTTCTCAATCCCCAAATACTTCAACAACTCCGCATGTCCCCTCGCCATATCCGCCGGTGTAATCTGTGGAAAATTCGGTCCATAAGGATGCTCCAGCGTCCCCGTCTCCGGATTAACACTCAACGGGGATGTAGCACCGTAAGGGGAACCGAGGAAGGAGGGGCAGATTACGCGGTATTTGTTGGTGTCGATGTACTCGTTGGGACCGATCATGAATTCCCACCAGCCGGGGGAAGGGTTGGAGGGGTTGGATTTAGCGTGGGAACCGTGGGAGAAGGAAGGAAAGATAACTGTGGGGAGGGGGTGGGGAGGGGTTAGAATTGGTAAGGGGTGGTGCGGTGGGGGTGGTGCGAGCGAGGCTCGCGACCCAACCCCGCACGGGGGGTACCACCACCTCCCCCACCCTGCTCGCCTGCCCTGCTCGCGCTCCTCGCTAATTGTTATGCAATTTTTTTCCAAAATTAGGTTGTCATTCATTCTAAAAATCGCCGTTTCGGAAAACGCGACCTGCGTCTCGCTTACCGACTGTCTTGTCATCAGGGGCGTTCACGTCTCC
Organism: Triparma laevis f. inornata; assembly: GCA_012489335.1. Classification (NCBI taxonomy): domain Eukaryota; class Bolidophyceae; order Parmales; family Triparmaceae; genus Triparma; species Triparma laevis. The sequence continues at coordinate 12,626 of BLQM01000059.1, forward strand.
CCATTGTTCCCATGTAATATCAATCGTATTGAGCTGGCCGATGGGGACATTGAGAGTTGTGGTATTGACGTGGCTGGTGTGGTGGAGGGGTGCGCTTGTTTTGTTTTGAGAGCTGGAGAGGTATTTCGGGGGATCGATTATCGTGGGGGTTAGTCGACGGGCCCGTGTCAGGCTAGAAAATGGCCTTGTAGCACGCTAGGGCATCCCAAAGTTTAAGAACCTGCGGATCCGTCATATCTCACCTCTCAGTCCCCTCCTCAGCCACCGCGCTGCTCTTGAACCTCTTCAAAGTCTGTCCACGCTGGGCAGCCAATCTCTCCGGCTCCGTTTTCACGACCCCATAAAACCCGCATATCTCCCCAACCGCTGGAGATACAGATGAGGCGAGACGCCGACACAACGGTAAGGACCTCCTAACCGCGACGGAGAGCATGAGGTAGGTGATACGGTCGCGGTTTTGGATTTATGGGTGGTAAGGATGAGAGAAAATCAGTGAGTGAAAATCATTGGAAAGGTCCCCTGCCCCTTCGGATTAATGAGGTCAGCATTCCTTAAAAAGTTACGAAATTTTAAAATTTTAATCAAAATATGTTGTATTTATATTATTAAAGAAGATCAATCTGGTATTAGAACGGTTTCGACGTCGTTAAAATCAAAACCCGGATGATTTTGAGTAGAAGACGTGCCAAGCACAGTCGACGTTGCCGGGCTTGAGAAGGACGCTTACATGAGGTCGTGGTTACGTATAATGTTGCGGGATCGTTCAGACTGGTAGTGCGTGACTGGGTGGGGCGATTCGTTTGCTTTCATTTACTTGTATTACAGCTAGAGGTGTTTTTGGTTGGCGTGTGTATTAGTCGGCAAAGTATGTACTTCGTTAGACCAGCTCAGGCCTGAGCTGAACCGCGAATTCGGCGCTGCCCTTCTCTCTATGCCCCCCTAATCACATATAGACCACAGAAATTAACCCAGACCTGGACCAAACGACTGACATACCATCCCATTCCATTCGACAAAAGAGAGCGACACTTACGACAGTTCAGGGTTAAGGTAATTCAAGATAATCAGGGGCTTAGCGGTGGTAAAATTGGTGAGGGTTTGGGTAACTCGCGGAGATGCAACGTTTCACGTCCTGAACCAGGTTAAATGGCGTATGCAGATGTCGTTTTGTGTGTCTCCTAGGGTTCTAACAACGTGCTCTCCAAACTTCACTCAAAATAAGTTGGCGTTGTCGATGTTGGCGAAAAGCGCGTCGTAGCGCGAAAATTAGTTCGTTTCCGTAAATAATTCGATATTGACCACCAGCATGAGCGGAGAAACTGTTGGTGCAATAATAATGGGCCATTTAGAAGGTTTTGGTGATCCGAAGAAGGTTTTTCAGCTCAGAGTTTTGAGCCTCGCTGATGAGGCTGAAAAGCAAAGTGAGGTTTCATGGTGCCATTACTTAAACTGTTATATTTTCTCAATTACGCACCAACCCAGCCCCCCGCAAGTTATGCCAGCTAGTATTCTCTCCGCTCTCAACACCCAACCATCTCCTACCCATTTAAGCGTCGTTCTTGCTCCCAACATCGTAAATTTCACCATCCTCTCCGTCCTAGCATTAGTTGTCGTCGCGGCCTATTTTTTGTGGTGGGGAAAATGCCGCAATCACATCAAAGGACCGAGAGTCGGTGACGACCTCTATAAGGAGGTGCTGGATAACAGGCATCACGTGAGTATCTAGTCTGTGTAAAGTTTAATTGACCGTCATGTGGATGAAGTCGGTAGTGAGCATTTAGTGGGCGAGCAAGTGGGGTCGGATTGTTACTTCTACGTTGGCGATGGGGGGTGGATTTTTAGCAAACCCGTTGTCATTCGATATTGTGCACAATAATTCCGAACGATTCACATATCCATCTACTCCTTCGCGTCCCTACCGCCAACCCAATTGTCTGACCGACCCTCGTCACGTCCAATGCAAATAATCCTGACAAAGTAATTCCAAAAAAAACGTCACCCCAAAAAAACTAACCCGAAATTCACGTAATCTACGCAGGGCATGATCTCTGTTCACGAGAAGTACGGCGAGGTTGCTAGTTTTCCTACTCCTAGTGGGACTGTTATTTTCATGAGGGGGAATTCGGTGAGAACAGCATGTTATCGTAGCGTGTTATCGCCTCCTCGATAACAACAACAACTCGACCATTCTAACGTAAGTCGCTTCGCTCCTCGTCGCCTCCTCTTCAGGAACTCGAACGCGTCTTCACCGACACCAAGTTCTTCGCCAAGAACACCGACACCTGGAGGTGAGCCGTTCGCGTGCAAATACAAATCAATTAACGAAGGCACTCAGCACTCAGCACTCAGTCGGGAGACAAACTCAGCTTCGTCTGAGCTAGATAATTATTAGCTTCAGTCTTGATACCGATTACCACTATCACCTCTACGTAATTCTAACACGTTAAAAAATCATTCGTTCACGACTCTTCTTAGCGCCGCCGGCTCCGTAAGCGACGTCAACAACTTAATCCAACCCATGTACAAAGGCTCCCTCTTCGAAACAACGGGGAAGGAACACAACGAGAACAGGAAGACTATTAACCCGTTCTTCGCGCACCCGGAGATCGTGAGGGCTACTATTAAGGCGTTTGAGGAGTACACGAATAGATGGGGGGAGGAGTTTAGCGGGGACGTTTTGGACGACTTTCACTCCATCGTTAAGTTCGCCATGGTTGACCTTCTTGGAAACTACTGCTTGACAGAGGAGGTGAGGAACAAGAGGAGCGAAGCGACGAGTTGGGAATGTGTTGATTCCGCGAGTTACTATGAGGAGCGGAGCGACGAGCATTAAGAGCATTCTAAACTAACTCGTCGCTTCGCTCCACACCTCGTTAATGCTCGTCGCAGGACGACATCTTGCTGAAGAAGGTCATCACGCACTTCGTCAAGAAGAATGTCGACGGAGCAGGCGACGAGTCCGCGATCCTACTCACCAAGAAGGACGAGGAGATGTTCTGCGAGATGGAGGCGGTAGCCTGCCGCTGCCTCGAGCACGTCAAGGCGGAGATGGCCATTAAGGCCAAGGAGGTGAGAAATTGCGATGACGAAGGCCAGCGAGGAGCGAAGCGACGAGCTTACAACGCATCACTACTCATTCTAACTCGTTGCAGGGCCAGTCCAACCTGCACGACAAGGGCCTCGTCTACCTCATGCTTAAGAGCGGAAAGTACTCGGACCAGGCCATCAAGGAGCTCTTCGTGAACTTGGTGGTTGCGGGGGGGGAGACTCCGGCCTTGGCGTGCTGCAAGACGCTGGCGGCCATGGCGCAGAATCCGGTTGTTTTGGAGAGGGCCGTTCAGGAGGTTGACGATGCTTTCGGTGCTGATGCCGAGGTCGACCCTTCCAAGATTGACAGGTGAGATCGTGAGATCGTGTTCTTCGTATTATCTTCGATAATATTATTATTTTATTATTCTAACCCTTCACTCTCGCTACCTTGATTCGCAGCCTCGACTACCTCGACGCATGCATCATGGAAGGCCTCCGCCGCTACGCCCCCGCCACCATCGTCGGAAGGCGCGTAGTCAAGGAGACCAAGGTGTGCAACATCACCATCCCCGAGGGCAGCAGCCTCCAGGTGTCCGTCCACGCCGCCCACATGAACCCCGCCGTTTGGGACAGCCCCGAGGAGTTCAACCCCGAGCGCTTCGCCAAGGTGAGAACGCGTTAGTTCCGCGAGTTACCGTGAGGAGCGAAGCGATGAGCACTAAGAGTATTCTAAACTAGCGAGGAGCGGAGCGACAAGATTACGAAGGCGTTGCGAATACAACGAGGAGCGAGTCCAAATAAACTCGTTCAATTCGTTGCTTCGCTCCTCGCATTAAGAACATTCTAAACTAACTCCCCCCTCCACTCCTCGGCTCGCCACTCGCCATAGGGCAAGGCCGTCCCCAAGGGAGGCTTCGTCGCCTTCGGCCTCGGAGGCAGGGCCTGCCCCGGAAAGCGCGCCTACATGAAGATGGCCAAGGCCATCCTCGCCTGCATGTTGAAAAAGTACATTGTGGCCGAGGACCCTACCACCAAGAACAACTTGGACAGCTTCATGCCCAACCGCTTCGTAGCCTGGCCCAGCGAGGGGCACGTCACGCTCAAGATGGTCCAGCGCATCAACGTTCACCGCATTAACAAGAACAACGAAAGCGAGGTCGACACGCACTTCGGCGCCGACTTCAGCAGGCACTTCGAGCCTACCAGGAGGTCTGCCTTCGGCGGCAACGGCCGATGAGAGACCTTTGGTTTGGGGATGGGGAGGGGGGGGAGGAGTGGTTAACGGGGTATGGGAGAATGGGAGAACGAGATGGTATGAGAACGAAATGAGAAGATTTTTGAACCAGTTCGATTGAGCATGGATGGATGGATGGATTTAGTAACGCAAACAATTTGGGCAGAGACATTTCAATAAAATCGAATCTTTCTATTTCTAGTTTTTCTACATCTACATCTATTCTTCTATATCTCTCTTCACTCACTTCCTCATCGCACTGCTACTCTGGATCAACTTAGACTGGACCTGAGAGTTCAATTTCGCACCACTCTGCTGGGCCATGTGCCACGCCCAACACAGGTTGCTAGAGAGGCAGGGAATGCCCGTCTCGTTCTCGATCTGAGAGATGACCGAGAGGGTGCGGAGGTTCGTGCAACTCAAGAAGAGAAAGTCTATTTTCCCAACATTGTCCTCAGCCAGCTTCACTGCGACGAGCGTAGCGAGGAGCGAAGCAACTAGTTAGTTTAGAGTGATCTTGATGCTCTTCGCTTCGCAACTCGCAGTAACTCGCGTAATTATCGCATTCCCAGATCGTCGCTTCACTCCTCGCTGTGTCTCACCTGCCGCCTCGTACATGCTCTCAGGATCAATTCTCGCCACCTGGTAGTCGTTGCTCTCCACGAAGGACACCAAGCACTCGGTGGTGATGGAGCCGAGCACCTCAAACTGATCGATCATAGTCTTGTTCACCTCCAACACATAAGGCGTAACCATGCCGCACTTGCTGACGCCAAGGTGCGAGCATGCAGCCACGGCGGCGGTGAGAGGGTTCGTGGTGTTCGCCGCGTCGCAGCCAGCCTTAAGCAGCTGGGAAACCCTCTCGGCGCCAATCACAGAAGTCGCAGACGTGCAGCCGTAACCAACGCTTGTGAGCTGGACGCTGCGAGGGAAGAGCGACGCAGTCGCGGTGATGAGGGGCGCCATAGTTAAGCACGATTCGACGCTGATTTCATCCGGGGACATTATGCGAGATACGTGAATGCGAGTTGTCTCGTCGAACAACGTGCGGAAGTCATCCTCTGCGGGGTGGGGGGGGCGAGAGGAGCGTCGTGTTAGGCTGCAGCGGTGAGAAGGGGCGAGCGAGTTGCAACTAACCTGCAGATTCATCCTGGGAGAGGACGACCAACCCGATCGTGGTGCGAGTCGTGTCCGAGAGCTTGGCCTTCGTCGTTGTGGAGATCACCATATCTGCTAGCGTGTTTGGGTTGGAGAATGTGCAAATGTAGAATGCGAGAGGAGCCAAATTTGTAAACTAAATAACACCTTTTATCCGTCGCTAGAAGTCAATAAAAACTCAATGATGGTTTGAATGATCTAGATTGTCGTATATGATATTTGTGTGGGCTACGATCTATTCGAGAACGCAAGATTTAATGAAAATCAATTTTAGTCAAATTACTGGAACGAAATTCAGTATTTTGATCATTTTTGGGCTCAGTCTTGGTTATATTTGGCATTTTGAGGACCCTGAGTGACTAAATAATGTCATTTACAGACTCTTAAAGTGCAGGAACACGAATTTAGTGTTTGGATTTTCGCCTTTTTGAGTTTTTTGGACAGTTTTTGTATATAAATCTATTTATGCCCACCTAAAATGCTGAATATGTTATCTGCAGAGCAAATAAACTCCAGAAAAGCGAAAAAACAGACCAAAAATCCATGATCCTGATCTTATTTCGAAAAAATTATTATCAAACAAGTGTATTCAGGGGTTCCAAAGGGCTTATTAAGACCAAAATTGAATCTAAATATAATCAGAACGCTGATTTATTTTCCAGAATTTGACTAAAATTGATTTCGGTTTTTCTCGCGTTCACGATGAGATCGTAGCCCACACGAATCGCTGATGACGAAGAAAGCTAATCGATCTTCTGCTATACAACGAGATCTTTAATATTAGCTACGATTATACTATGATCATGCCTTCGTCTACGTCGCTGGTTGTGAACGTTCTTTTAGATCGGACATTGTGGGACAGCTCTAGGTCGTTGGGTTGTCGTTGTGCGTGTTCTTGGAGGATTCGATTCAGCGTGATAATGCTGAGGAGAGCGGCTAACAGCGAACATACTAATCCAATGCTTCCAGCTATTAACACATTATTTTTCTCTTCTCCTTCAACCCCGAGCTCGCTCAGTATATATATCGCTGCTAACATAGCGATTGCCACGAACCCTTCCTTGTAGCTGCTGCCACCACTTCAAACCCTTCATTGTGGCAATTGATGAGAGTGTCATTGCCATTTCCCTTTGGATGATCTTCGGTGCCGACTTGTTGGTGATTGACGTTGCGGTTGATATTGCAAGGTATGCTGATAAAAGCAAGGCTACGTTTGAGGTATTATCGCACTGACCGTTGTCGAGAGAGTCCTGACTGATGAAATATGCCACGGTCTCGAACGAGAAAAAGACCATAGGCCCAATTCCGACAACACCCTTCACCAAGACCGTCTGGCACAAGAACTCCGACAGTTCCTGCGGTGGAAGCTGCAATCAATTTATATTAGTTTTCAGTTGTAAGAAAATTCAAACGCCACCCTGCACCCTCTTTCTTACCTTCGCTACTGTCTCGCGAAGCTTGAATCCTTGTCTGAATAATAAACACCAACAGAAGATCCTAAAGATGCCGAAGAGCCCAGTGATTACATATCCCTCTTGGAAATTCCCAAATGCAGCAGCAATTTCACCGATAATCGCTATGGAGAAGAAGTGAAAGTAGAGGAAGCGCTTGTAGCCAACATCAGTTCTCTTGGGCTTGCTCACGAACACCATCACAAAGAAAGTAAAGGTCATAGGCAAAATTAAGTAGCTCATTAACGCATACTGATCCTCCAATGTCACGCTCCAAAGTACCATCAGTACTGTAAATACTGAGCTGAGAAGGAAGCTGATTCCCACAAAAACCCAAGAGCGCTCCTCAACCGGCTCCTCGATTTCCGTCGCCCGCTGCTGCTCCTCGATCGTGCCACTTTCAGACTCTCTCCGCATCTGTCTCTGCGCCTTCAAGCTAGAACGAACCTCGGAAATGACAACCCCAAAGCTTGCTTGCTACGAGCCTATAAGTCCCACTACGTCAATCGAAGACGAAGTACTGAGCGAAAAGAAAGAACTTGCATTGGCGGTCCTTTCTCCTCGGCTTTAAGACGAATGATATGCCAATCGCAGTCACGGAAATTGGAGAGATCATCCACCCCCAGAACTCGCGAAATTTCTTTTGTTCCTGTTCATCGCTAGAGTACACGTACAAGGCGGTGTAACAGGTTGTGATGCACGCAGTGATTATGGAGTAAACTGTCGCGCACTCCGTGACGTACGTTGGAGGGGAGTAGGAGGTGGGCTGGGTGGGCTGGGTGTGTGTCTGCGGCGGCAGTGCAGTTGCGATCGGGTTATCAAACGATCCGTCGCTAGTTCTTCGGTTCCCCCAAACTTTCACATGTTTCCCCGCTCCTCTCCTTGCTGACCACGTTCGTGACTTTTTCGGGGCGCTCTTCCTAAAGCTTTCTACTCGAGCAATGTGGGGTTGAAGCGAGGCCTTGGGAGCGTGATTTGTTGTCGTAGGTAGTAGGTGAAGTAGGTGAAGTAGGCGTGGAAGTCGTCATCGTCGTCGTCATCGTCAGAGAGGTAGGCGGAGAAGGAGCGGGCGAAACGGACTGTGTAGGCGGTGTGGATGTCGTTGGAGGCGCGTTGGTAGTGAGCGGGTTATCATACCTTTCCGTCCCAAGGTTTTGGGGCGGGGTCAGGTAATTTCTCTTTGTCGTTGCTGTCAAATTCTGATCCCCCCGCTGTATCTACGGGGTTGGGGCTAGGGGTACAAGAAAGAATCTCCCACTCCTCCTCTTCATTCATCATTTTTCGACGGGATCTTCAGCTATATTCAAGTTCTGTTAAGGATTCTCTCCACATCCAGATGAGCCAGATCGAGACGATATCGAGATCTGATCTCGCTCGTTTTACCCCATTATTGGCCCCCTCAAACTCCCCACCCCGCCCCCCCCTCTCATCCGCCCCAATCTCACAATGCAACTCTTAAAATCCCTCCTCCCCCTTCTCCTCTCCCTCACTTCGATCTCCGCTACAGTCTACAATTTTGAGGAACTAGGAGCTCTGGCCGACGACGATTCTCTCGACACTGCTTGGAAGAACGGCGCCCTCATCAACACGACCCTGGCTACCCTTACGGCTGGGGACACGTTCGTGTTCCCTAACAAAACGTTCCACGTGATGGGCGGCCTTCGCAGCGACGACCTGTCCGACGTGACAATTTCCTTCGACGGGACCCTTGTTTTCTCCAACGACATTGACGCATGGCCCAAGAACGAGAACGGGGACGTGTTCCCTTCGTTGGTCTTCAACAACCCCAAGAACGTGGTCTTCACATCGTCCGGCAAGGGCACCTTGGATGGACAGGGCGGCAAGTGGTGGGGCCTGCCTGGAATTGGTTACCTGAGGAGGCAGGTGAGACGCACGTGAGACGCACACACACAAGCGAAATAAGTGCCCCTATAAATAAATGCCCCCCCTAACCC
>BLQM01000059.1:21493-40250 GCA_012489335.1 Triparma laevis f. inornata
CCCCCCACCCCCAGGAAAACCGCCCCAGACTCTTCGAAGTCGCCAACGGCGAGAACATCCTCGTCGAGAACATCTTCTTCCTGAACTCCGCCTACTGGACCTTCTGGGTGCACAACGTGAACGGCCTCGAGGTTCGCTTCTGCGACATCGAAGCCCGCCGCACCGAGAAGGACAAGCACACGCTGATCGATATCACTGCCTTCAACACTGACGGGTACGACGTGACAGGCCGCGACGTGTGGATCCACGATTGCACTGTCTGGAACCAGGACGACACCATCGCCGTCAAGGACGACTCGCAGAACATGCTCTTCGAGCGCATCACCGCCTCTGGCGTGGGCCTCACCATTGGTTCCATTGGTGCCTCCACCGTCAAGAACATCACCTTCCGCGACTGCCACATGCACAACACTTACAAGGGCATCTACACTAAGTTCCGTGGAGAGGGTGGTGTCATTGAGGTGAGCAAAAAAAAGAATAGCGAGCAAAAAATAACGAGCAAAAAATAGCTTGCATAGAGAACATTATAAACTAACTCGTCGCTTCGCTCCTCGCTACGCTAATGCTCGTCGCTTCGCTCGTCGCAGGACGTCACGTACGAAAACATCGTCATCGAGAACCCCTCGCAGTGGCCCATCTGGATTGGCCCCGCCCAGCAGTCTGACTCCAACAGGCTCTGCGCTGCGCACCCTTGCTCCATCTGCTGGCCCACGGTTCCCTTCGCCGAGTGCAACGCTGCGGACTCGCAGTACAAGAACATCCTCCTCAAGAACATCACCGTGATTGGAGGCAAGATGTCCCCCGGCGTCATCATGGGCGGCACCTCTCAAGGCATGGGAATGGAGGTAAGGAACCGCGAGGAGCGAAGCGACGAGCTACGAATTCGTTGATTCCGTTCGTTATTCGGCTGCGCTAGTAGCTCCAATCTAGATAACGACGCCGCCATCACCGCTACGTAATTCTAACTCGTCAACATCAATCTTCATGCGACTCGCTACTCTCGTCGCAGAATATTGTCTTTGACGACGTTGTCTTCCAGGACCCGTCTTCCAAGCCCTGGGGCGACGACTACTACAAGTGCGAGGGCGTCACCAGCGGCGTCGCCAAGGGCAAGACCTGGCCCGTGCCCCCCTGTTTCGACGACCAGACTGACAAGAACTAAAGAAACTAGGAACTAGGAACAACTCCCCCCACTCGCGCTCACGTCGAAACGAAGTTTTCCAAAATAAATAACCACAATTTTGCACTTGAAAACAAAACCACCATTAAATGCTTTCTTTATTTTAAAGTTAAATCCTGTCGGGACACTCGATGCTCAAAAGATGGAAACAAGCCTGCATAACGTTGCCCGCGATGCTGCACAATAAAAGCCTGGACTTGTTCGGCACGCCGTTCTCCATGATCCTGCACTCCGTGACAAAACTAGTCGCCACCAAAGACATGTTGTAGAGGTACTCGCAGACCTTGTGGGGTGCGAGTGCTTCGAGCACGTTCTCGATAACGTCGGGGAACTTCAAAATTTCGATTGCCAGACTTCTCTCGGTGACGTGTCCCAAGTCCAACTCTAGACCACCAGCCTTCTCCAGGTCTGCTACGTCGACACCAGCCTCGCGGGCCTTGTTGATGATGCTTCCGAGGCTGCGACGAGCGTAGCGAGCCGAGGAGCAAAGCGACGAGTTAGTATAATTTGCTTCTATAGCTCGTCGCTTCGCTCCTCACAGTAACTCGCGGAATTGACGCATTCTCAGCTGGTCGCTTCGCTCCTCGCAGGTTTCTCACCGGGCCTTGGCGAACATTAAGTAGACGCCGGTGTTTCCGCGAGTGTCCAACATCGCGTCGTAGGAGAAGATGTAGTTGGAGGTGGGGTTGCGGGAGAGGTCGAAGTACTTGATAGCTCCGTAGCCGATCTTTTCGGCGGTCGATCGGATCTCCCCCTCGGGGATGCTGCGACGAGCGAAGCGAGCCGTGTTAGAATTGGGTGGGGTGGAAGCGGCTTGAGCGCTTATACTAAAGCTACTAGCGCAGATGAATTACGACCGTAATCGTCGCTTCGCTCCTCGATGTAAAGCTTTGGCTCACCTTCCCTTGCCCTCCTTGTTCCTCTCCAACAAACTCTCCTCCATCCTCCTCACACTCTCGTCCAACAAGTCGACCAAGCGGACGGTGTCTCCGCTCCTGGTCTTGAACCTCTTGCCGTCCTCTCCGCACACGGTTCCGAAGCCGATGTGCGTGATCTTGTGGCTGGTGGCGTTCCACCAGCCGGCCCTCTTGGCCGCGTCGAAGATCATCATGAAGTGGTCGCCCTGGGTGAAATCGGTGATATAAACGACCTGTCCCGCTTTGAGCTCCCTCAGCCTGTAGCTGATGGCGGCCATGTCCGTGGAGTCGTATCCGAAGCCCCCATCGGACTTCTGAACCATAAGGGGGATTCTGTACTCGGGGACGAAGATGCACTTGGCCCCTGCGACGAGCGTAGCGAGGAGAATGAGCAAGGGGAGGAGGGGAGGAGGGAGTTAGTTTAGAGTGTTCTTAATGCGAGGAGCGAAGCGACGAATTGAACGACGAGTTTTAATATGAGCGGCGTTTTCAAAGAGCCGACGAGTTCTCGTCGTATCAATATGAGCGGCGTTTTCGAAGAGCCTCCAGTTGTATTTATGACGCCTTCGTCATCTCGTCGCTCCGCTCCTCGCTAGTCTAGAGTGTTCTTAATGCTCGTCGCTTCGCTCTTCATGGAGCCTCATTTCGAACAGAGATATCACGTTCTCTCATCGTCGCTTCGCTCCTCATGACTTCGCACCTCCATCCGGCACGACAAGGTTCATCGCCGTCAACTCCTCGATGACCCCAGGGATCATCTCGTTGTAGAAAGATTCCCCACACTCCTTCACGTCAACCCCGAGCCTCTTATAAACCTTCTCGAACTCTGCGCGGCTGATGTCGCACAATAGTTGCCAAATTTTACGGCACGCCTCGTCTCCTGCGATGAGCGGCGAGCCGTGTTAGAATTGGGTGGTGTGAAAGCGGCTTGAGCGTTTAGACTAAAGCTACGTCGCTTCGCATTGTTTCTCCCTTAAATCGTCGCATTCCCAGCTCGTCGCTTCGCTCCTCGTGACTTCGCACCTCCCTGCAGCTTGACAACGTTCTGCTGGGCCACTTTCTTGAACACCTCGTCCTCGTCGAACTTGATCTTGGCGGCCTTGTAGAAGGCTGTCAGATCCTTAATGTCGACGCCGGTCATATCGCCCTCCGCGATCTTGGGGAAGCTGCGACGAGCGTAGCGGGGAGCATTAGCAAGACGAGGAGCGAAGCGACGAGTTAGTTTAGAATGTTCTTAATAATGCGAGGAGTAGGAGGAATAGCGGCACATATTTGTCGCTTCGCCCCTCGTTGTCGTCGTTCGCTCCTCGCTGGGTCTCACCTCTCCAACAAATACTGGATAAGCATTCCGAATTGAGTGCCCCAGTCTCCGACGTGGTTGACTCTGTCGGTAGGGTGGTGGGTGTACTCTAGGATCCTACACACGGACTCTCCGATGATGGTCGACCTCAAGTGTCCGACGTGCATGTCCTTGGCGATGTTGGGGGAGGAGAAGTCAACCACGACCTTTTTGGGGGCGGTCTTGGGCTTGGCGGGACGAGGGTCGCCAGAGACGACCAAATTCTTGAGCTTATCCGTGAGGAACGTTGTGGAAAGGGTGATGTTGATGAACCCCGGTCCGGCCACGTCCAGCTTCTCGATCAGAGGGTGCGAGATTTCAGAGGTGAGCGCGAGGGCGACGTCCCTGGGAGCCTTGAAGGCGTTGGGCTTGGGGAGTTTCTTGAAGAGTTCCATGGCGTTGTTGCATTGGTATTCTCCGTTCTTGGGGTCCTGGGGGGGGGGGCGAGGAGCGAAACGAACGAGTTAGAATAAGATATAGAATTATAATAGCAATAAGAAGAAAAACCTCCTCCTCCTCCTCACCTTCGTCTGCGTCACCATAATAGAAATCCCAAGCTCCGGCGCCTCCGGAAACGTAGAGTAAAGCGCGCTACTAAAGATTCCCCTCAACGTAGACAATAGTCCATCAGAGGGTGCCTTCTCGGTGATGAACCTTCCTGAGTCTGAGAAGGTCTTGGAGAAGAGAGGAGACTGGGGGACGGTGGAGAGGAAGGATGTGAGGGCGGAGGGGTCCGTTAAGGGTTTGAAGGTGGGGATGATGGGCATTAAAGTTGTGATGGCGTAGATGTCGGCGATGGTCAAACTTCGGCGGTCGGAGATGCGGCCAGTGGGGGTGGTGGAGAGGTGCGAGGATAGGGTAGAGGCGGCTTTCTCCAATAACTTGTCGGGCTTATTGACGGCGGGGACGAGGACGCTCTCGCACCAACCCATCCACTGTGAGACGTTGGAGGACTCAACCTGGGAGGGGAGGGGAGGGGCGAGACCGGACAGACACTGCTTCAACCCGAAAAGAGGCGTTCCTCTGCCGAGGCTGGCGACGAGCGTAGCGAGTCGTGTGAAAGTTGGCGTTAATTTGTTAGAAATTCTTGGCGATGATAGTGATGGAGCGAAGACTCATGGCGCTCCTGCGTTGGAAGCTACTAGCGCCGCGTCACTCCTCATGGAGTACTCATGGAGACTCATTACGGCCATAAATATTGTACTCCCAACTCGTCGTTTCGCTCCTCGCAGAGCAGAGCCTCGCCTCACCTGTCGGTCATCATGACGCCGCAATTCTTTGGAGCCCGGCTCCCCATCGCAGCGATGACCTGTTCGGCCTTGAGGGGGACGATCGCGAACGGGGCGGGGGAGGGGAGGGAGGAAACCAGCAGGTTAAAGGCGGCGAGGACGCCGCAGATCTGCAGCTCATCGGTGCCGCATAGGTGGAAGGTCACGAGGGGCTTGGGGGGAGGAGGAACCTCCTCCTTGGGGGCTTTTGCAGCGGCTTTTTTGCTCTTTTCTGGGGGCGCGAGCGATTTGTTATCCGAAGCGAGCGTTAGAAGTGGGGTAGGTTTGGGGGGACGATGGACGGGCCTCGATATGGACCTCGAAATGGACCTGGTTTTGGAAACTGAAATGGACGGTCGCGGCGAAGCGGAGGCAGATATTCGGAAAGGTTTTATGTTATTTTGGGGCCCCGAGGGAAGACAATGAAACTACGAGTGGATTGCTGATCCATCGACATTCCACATAATTGGTTTCAAAATAGGTGAGCAAACGCACCCTTGCCCATTTTCTCAAAATGCGCTTTCCAGCACCGATTCACTTTGAGGTGACCATCCATCTTTTGTGCACCTCTGTACCTCTCGCTCAAAATCCGGAACTTTCATACAAATATCCCGCTCTACAATCCTTGACTTCCCCCAAAACTGCCCTCAAACTCCCCTCCCCGCCCCTTCTAAGCTCCTCCTCCCACTAAACCTCGATCGACGGATCACGCACCACTTACAATGCCGCCTCGCAAAAAGAAAGCCGCGCCCAAGGCCAAGGCCCCGGCCAAGATTGCCGCCAAGCGCGCCCCCCCCGCGAAGGCTGAGCCAGCGTCGAAGCGCTCCAAGACCGGCGGCGCCAAGCAGGCCCCTGCTGCCAAGGCCAAAGCCCAGCGCTCCAAACCCGCGGCCAAACCTGCGGCCCCCCCTTCCCTCGACCACGTTCACAAGAACATCACAAACGAGGAGCTGCTCTCCGACCTATCGCTCACGAATTACCTGCAGAACTCGCTCTACCCCAAGATCAAGTCCAAGAAGAGCCTCGACAATAAAACCCTCTCTGTGATCACCGCCGTCCTCCAACACACCCTCGCCAACTCCCCTTCCCCTCCGCAACTCCTGTCCTTCCTGGACGACGACGCCGAAGCCGAGCTCGTCTCCGACGTGGTCCTGGCGATTATTCCTGACCCGAAGCTCCTCTCTCACCTGCTTAGAACGTCGTACACCTCAGACGAGCACAACACCCTAGGTACGAAGGCGGAGAGGAGCGAAGCGACGAGCTATGAATACGACATTAGCGCAAGTACTGAGGCGAAGCACAGTAGCTTTAGTCTAAATGCATAAGCGTCTTTCTTCGCTACGCAATTCTGACGAGTTACTGCGAAGAGCGAAGTGACGAGTAAAGTAGAGAACGCATTGTCGTCACTTCGCTCCTCGGTATGATTGCGACAATTACGGTCGTAAATTGTCTGCACTAGTAGTTTAGTCTAAACGCACAAGCCGCCTTCGTCGTTATGCAATTCTAACTCCCCCTCCTCCCCTCCTCCGCTCCTCGCTACGCTCGTCGCAGTCCGCGCTGCTCTCTCCTCAACCTTCGACTCCATCCTCAGCCACATTCCCGAGTCCATCCTCGAGTACTTCGTCGCCAAGGCCCTCATTCCCAACCCAAAACCCCCCAACAAGCTCTCCTCAGCCTTCCACTCCTCCGTCCAAACCTTCATCTCCTCCTCCTGCGTCGACTCGGACTTCGTAAGCCTCTTCCAATCCCTCCACTCCACTCCGTCCTTCTCCGACATTTCAAAGGCGTACTGCATGGCACTCAACATCACCTCTAAAGTCCCTGACCTCGCAAGCCTGGATGGCGCCTATGACGTCTACACCCTTCAGAGGATTGGCTTCAAGTATTACCCGGAGGTGCGAAGCCGCGAGGAGCGAAGCGACGAGCTGGGAGTGCGATATCCGTGCGAGTAACCATACCATCGCACTATGAGCATTTTATACTAACTCGTCGCTTCGCTCCTCGCCTCGGACTTCGTCCTCGGCTCGCTACGCTCGTCGCAGAAGCTGACCAGGCTCGGCCTCATGGGCCGCATCGAAGGCCTCGAGAAGGAACTCTCTCTGCTCACCGCCGACGAACTGACCGATTTAGGCTCCCGCCTCCGCCTCATCGCCCCCGAATCGGAGTACGAAAAGGTGGAACTCCTAGCCCTCTTCATGCACACGTTCAACCCCAGCGTCAAGCCCCCAGCCAGGAGCATCTACCCCACCGTCCAAAACCTGAGCACCACCCAAACCCTCCCCTACCTCCCCACCCAGTACGTCGATCTAAAACACTACATCGACGTCAACTACAAAGCCTACTCGCAGGAGTACTGGTACGACCTTAAAAGCGACATGGCGAACCACGTTCAGCGCACCCAGCCCCGCGCTGTCTACAACCAGGACGGCGGGACGGAGGATGTGGAGGCGAGTGTTGAGTTTGCTGGGTGGAGCAAATATGTGACACCGTCTAGGGACTTCAAGGTTAGCAAGGTGAGAATAAAAATAGATACGCTCGGCCTTGTTGCTTTGAACTAAAAAAAATCACTAACACGGCTCGCCGCTCTTCGCAGGTCGGAAGGCCCCGCCTCGGTCGCGTGGAACCTGACACCGTGGAGGCCACCGTCGTGGTGGACCTGGCGCAGTACAACTTTGGCATGCGCGCGGAGTGGGACGACGGGTGGCAGGACAGCTACGTCTACCTGATCAACATCAACCCCTCTAAGATCCCCGAGGGAGACAAGGCAGTCAAGGACCCCACGATCAAGGACATCGGCGTCGAGCGCGTGCGCGGGGCGAAGGTCCTCGGAGTCACCGACGTCGACGGAAACGTCGTCGGAAACAGGTGGGACGATCAGCAGAAAAGACAACCGGTCTCCGCAGTGAGGCACATTCGCCTCGAGCTTTCCGCGGCCCAATTCCACCTCGATACAATCAAGAACAACCTGTTCATCTACAAGAATTTTAATTTGTTGATGCGCAGGGACGGGGTGAACAACAACCACCCTTCCATTTTGGAGACGCTCAACCACATCACCTCGGAAGTCGAGGAGGGGAAGGTGAGACCGAAGCCCAGCGAGGAGCGAAGCGACGAGGATGTGGAGCGAGAGCGACGAGTTGTGCCGCTCTCGCTCCTCGCATGCGTTGCTCTCGCTCCTCGCATTAAGAACATTCTAAACTCTAACTCCCCCCTCCCCTCCCCCCCCACAGCTCCTCCCCAGCTGGCTGCACGACGTGTTTTTGGGCTACGGAAACGTGGACGATGCGAGCTTCACCGGCGCCAAAATGAAGCGCTACGCTGAAATTACCCCCGGGGTGACGAAACCGTCCGACTTTATCGACTTCGGAAGCAGTTTCAAGTCCGTGAACCATTTGAAAGCGAGCTTTCCTGGATTTAAGGTTACCTCCACTTCCTCCGGGGCCGGCTACAGCCTGCGCGTCAACAATGAGAAGAAGACCGTGGAGGCTAAATTGTACGAAACGAAGGAGACCCCAGCCGTCCCCAAGTTCACGCCCGTGCAAATCTCCGCCATCAGGTCCGGGTTGAACCCGGGGTTGACCATGGTCGTTGGACCTCCCGGAACGGGAAAGACCGACACGGCCGTGAGCATCATCACGAACTTGTTCCGAAGCTTCCCGACCCAGCGCACGTTGCTGGTCACGCACAGCAACGCCGCCTTGAACGATTTGTTTGAGAAAATCATGGCCACCGGGGTGGTCGACGAGAGGTACATGATCAGGTTGGGAAGTGGGGAGAAGGACCTGAACATTGAAAGCAGCCACGACTTCACCAAGCAGGGACGCGTGAAGTACACCTTGCAGAAGAGGGAGAAGCTGCTGATGGAGGTGCAGAGTTTGAGCGAGAGCTTGGGGGTGTCGAATGTCTTGGAGAGGGGCGCGGGGGGGCTGAGCAGCTACACTTGCGAGACCGCCATGCTCTTCTACACGCACCACATCCAGGCGAGGATCCAATTGTTCTTCAGTAAGCTCAAGGGGGGGGATGAGGGGGTTGGTGGGTTGTTCCCATTCGGAGGCTTCTTCGGAGGGAGGGTTGTGCAGGAGGTGGAGGATGCGAAGGGCTTATTTGAGGAGTTGAAGTCCATGTTCGACGAGTTGGAGGTGAGGCCGGCGAGGACGAAGCCCAGCGAGGACGAAACCCAGGGCAAGAACGTTCAAAACGCCGCTCATATTGAAACTCTTGTTCATTTCGTCGCTTCGCTCCTCTGCTCGTTACGCTCGCCGCTCCTCACATTTCTAAACTTTCAGAACATTCTAAACTAACTAATCCCCCCTCACTCCTCGCAGGACTTCCGCGCTTTCGAGTTGATGCGGTCGATGGGAAAGAGGACCGACTATTTGATGACCAAGCAGGCGAAGGTGAGGCGTTGCACACCGTAGCAAAATTGTCGCCGTCGCTAACCCAAACATCACGCTCGCGCTCAGATCGTCGCTTGCACCGTCACCCACGCTGCCCTCGCACGCCAACGCCTCATCGAGCTCGGCTTCAACTACGACAGCATTGTCGTTGAGGAGGCGGGGCAGATGCTCGAAGTGGAAAACTTCGTCCCGCTGCTGCTGCAGAAGAACACGGGAGGGAGCAACAGGCTGAAGCGCGTTTGCCTGTTCGGAGACCACCACCAGCTCCCCCCCATCATCAAGAACAGGGACCTGAGCACCAAGGCCAACATGGACATGAGCTTCTTCACCAGGATGATCAGGTTGGGCATCAAGCACTACACTCTGGACAGCCAGGGAAGGGCGAGGGAGGACATGAGCAAGCTGTACGGCTGGAGGTACGGCGGGTTGGCGAGTTTGGACTGCGTCAAGGAGGGCAGGTATTTGAAGGCGAACGCCGGGCTGGTCCACGACTTTCAGATCATCGACGTCGAGGATTACGAGGGGAGGGGCGAGCACGCCCCGACCCCCCATTACATCCAGAATTTGGGAGAGGCCGAGTACGTCGTGGCAATGTTCCAGTACATGGTCTTGATCGGGTGAGACACTGCGAGGACGAAGCCCAGCGAGGAGCGAAGCGACGAGCTGTGAATATGACGATTACGCGCTCCTCGCATTAAGAACACTCTAAACTAACTCGTCGCTTCGCTCTTCGTCTCGCTAATGCTCCTCGCTACGCTCGTCGCAGGTACGACCCCAAGAGGATCAGTATTCTGACCACGTACAACGGCCAGAAGGACTTGATCAAGGACGTTTTGCAGAGTCGCTGCAGGAACAGGTGAGAGAGGCGTTGTTTGGGCGAGTGTGGCGTGTGGCGTGTGGCGTGTGGCGTGCGGCGTGCGGCGTGTGGCGTGCGACGTGTGGCGTGCGGCGTGCGAACGGAGAGTTGAGAACGACGAGGAGCGAGGAGCGAAGCGTCGAGCCGACATGAAGCGAGGATGTGTAGGAGGCTGAACGAATAGATGACGAGCAACGTACGTAGAACGAAACATATGCTAACACGGCTCGCTTCGCTCGCCGCTCGCCTCTTCAGAATCTTCGGAGCTTTGCCCACCGTGTCGACCGTGGACAAGTTTCAGGGGCAGCAGAACGACTACGTGTTGCTGAGCTTGGTCAGGACCAAGAACGTTGGTCACCTCAGGGATGTGAGACGTTTGGTGGTGGCCTTGAGCAGGGCCAAGCTCGGACTCTACGTCTTCTGCAGGAAGGCCAACTTCGAGAGGTGCAGCGACCTGAAGGAGAGCCTGGACTTGTTGGGGAAGAACGGGGGGGAGGGGAAGCTGGAGCTTGTCATGGGGGAGGGGTACGGGGGAGTCGAGAGGGCGAGTGGAGCAGAAGTAGAGGAGGGGAAGAAATATGTTTGTGAGAAGTTGGAGGATTTGGGCAAGGTGGTGCACAGTTTGCAGGCTCAGGTTTTGGCTAGTAGCTAGTGGGGCTAGTGGGGGTGAATGGATAATAATGAGGAAAAGTGGGTTCGTTGTGTTGTTTCGTAAAGGGCTTGTGGTTATTTGCTCTTATTTTTTACTCCTTTAATCAGCTTGAATAAGATGTCAAACCACAATCATGAACATTAGACGGTAAAATAACCCCCCCCCCAACGATTGTTAATCAAACATTCATTTTCCTCCCCCCTTTTTTCTCTACATTGTCATGGACATGATTCCATCTCCGCCGGGTAAAACCCCCCATCTTCTTCTCCCTCGCCTTCTTCGCTTGCCTGCACCTCGCTAGATGATTGCTCAACTTGATAACGGGTTGAGCGCACCAGGGACACACCTGCCCCGCTTTCGCTCTGCCTCCGTACTTGTTGTCTAGGAGAGTTGGGGCGGCGTCAATCTTGGACGCGCAGGCGCGCATGTGGGAGAGGAGCTCTTCGCGGGAGGTACAAGAATCGTCACCGCAACCGGGGCAGACGAACAGGGCTTCATCTTGCTTCGCCTGTTGCTGATCGGGAGAAACGACCGCCGCGGCCGCACCACCCACCCCCTTCAACGCTTTCATGTCAACCTTCTGCTTTCCCTTCCTCTTAACCACATCCGGCAGCATGATCTTCTTCTTAACCGGGCTCTTCTTCTTCTCCTCCTTCTTGTCCTTGACCAAGTTCATCCCCCACGCCCTCATGATGGCTCCTTCTACCTGCTTCTGGGTGTTTCCGTTCTCGGCCTGCCAGGTGCGCTGGAAGACGAAGCACTCCTGCATGTGGGCGTTGAGGAGGCCGGGGGGGGTTTGGTGGCCGCAGTAGACGCAGAAGACGCACTGGGTGGCGGCGGAGTTCTCGTCGAAGAGGCGACGGCGGCTCACGTTGTGCACGAGGGGAGGAGGGGGAGAGATGACGCCTGAGGCGGAGGATGTGGACGGTGTAGGGTTGGCCTTCCTTGTGGTAGATTTATTGCGGTTCTCACTCTCGTTCGTCGTCTCCTTCTCCCTTCCGCCGTTCGCCATAACGTCGGAGGTGAAGGTCTTGTCGAGCTGCTCGTATATATGAGATTTCTCCAAAACCTCACTCGCGGACTTGGCGCTTGACTCAGCTCTGGACATTGAGATCATCTTCTTCTTCATCGTGGAGGTGGCGGAGAGATTGTTCGCGGCTGAAATGTTGGAGCTGTTGTTGTACTGGGCCTCGGCGGTGGACAGGGTGGTGCCGTTGAGGACGCTCGAGTTGAAGGAGGTTCGAGCCTCCTTCGTGTGTTTGGCCTTCCTCTGGCGGTCCTGCGGGTCAACCCCGTCTGGAGTCATCTGCGTCATGGGGCTCTCAGACTTGAGGTTCGGGTTGCGGCTCGGCGTGACGATGGATGAGATGCGGCTGTCGAAATTTCTGGAGGGAGACGCCGAGAGGGTCTGCTCGGAGTTGGCGTTGGCTTTCGGCCTGGAGACCTGCTTTCCCTCGGTCCTGGGGACGGAGTACACGCCCGATTTTGACGAGGTCGGGGTGGCTCCGGACGGAAGCTTCCACGACGACTGCGACGAGCATTAGCGAGTTGATGAAGATTGTTGTTAATGTGTTAGTAATGAAGATTGGCGTCGATGAGTTAGAATTGTCTCCGTTTCTTCAAGCTCCGTGTGTGTTTAGTCTAACACTACTGCGCTCCGCCGAATTAGGAGCGCAAATACATTGACGTTCGTAACGTAAGTCGCCGAGACAGCAAACTCACCTCGCGAGTCCTGCGGTTGTAGTAGTAAGTCTTTCCCTCCGGGGTCTTTGCCAGGCGCCACTCGTCCGACGGAGAGTGTGTTGCGGTTGTGGTTGTGGTTGTTTCGGGTTCGGTTATATTGTTGGAGTTTGTGGTGGTGGTGGCGGCGGGGACTTGCTTCCACCCTGTTCCTCGAAGGCCTCTGTTCTCATCGTCTACGATTTCCGACTCGCTCAGGGTTTTGAGGGGAGTCCTGGTGGAGGCTGCGATGACCTTGGGAGGGGAGGAGTTGGGTGTTTTTTTGGCAGGCGACTGCGCGGCAACGATGCTG
This sequence comes from Triparma laevis f. inornata, assembly GCA_012489335.1. NCBI lineage: Eukaryota > Bolidophyceae > Parmales > Triparmaceae > Triparma > Triparma laevis. Next base: position 34,135 of record BLQM01000059.1, read on the forward strand.
TGGGTGGATTTGGGGGGTAAGTGTAAAGTGGTTTGTCGTCGAAACGGTTTTCGCAGAACGGTGAGGCGAGCGTAGCGAACCGAGGAGCGAAGCGACGAGGATGTTGAGCTCGCGCTCCTGCTCCTCGCATCAAGAATATTCTAAAATAATTCGACGCTCCGCTCCTCGGACTTCGTCCTCGACTCGCTACGCTCGTCGCTCTGCGACTCACCTAGTATCATCACTCTCATCGTCACTCTCCATCAACCTCCACTCCGCATTATCACTCGCATTACTCAAGTTAAGCCTCGCCAACTGCACCTCACACGCGCTCTGCCTCAAAGCCGGGACTTGGTTCAACGGTTTCACCTGAACGTCGCTTTCAACGCCCCCCTCCCCTTCATCGTCGATTTCATTGTCGATTTCATTCTCCTCACCAATTCTCACAATGCTCTCATCCTGTCCGCCAAAACTCTGATTTATATAATCAACAGCCTCATTCCCCGCATCAACCATCGACTGGTACAACACGTCCTCCTCTTCATTACGAGATTCAGTATCAGAATCCTCCATCAAATGAAAACCTTCACTCGCGTGAGAATCGTCATTTATTCCTGATTGATTACAGCTGGCTTGGTACTTCGGGGTGGTTTGAGCGTAGGCGGCGACTCCGAGGTCGGAGATATTGATGTCGGTGACGTCTGGGCGGGACGGGGAGGACATCGGGAGAGGAGGGGAGGAGGGAAAGAGTTCGAACTTGTCGAGGGCAAATAGGGTCGGTGAGGAGGATGGGAATTGGGGAAGATTACGACCGCTAGAGCTGATTCTAGACGTGTGCGGTTGAGCTTGAGGTCACAGGTGGTAGCTGTGATCCAGGAATTCAGTGAAAGACGCTTGTGCAAGTTCGTTGATTTGAACAAAATAGAATGGAGGGAACTCATTCATTTTGGTCATGATCCTGGTCTTGGATTTCCCCCTGCCTCCATCATCATGCAAGTCGCCACGCGTTTATTATCGGACTTATACGTCGGACTTGCGAACTCTCGGCTCGTGGACACTCCCCCCTCCGGCGGTGGAAACGGAGAGCCTGCTCACTTCCTACGTTTGGGGTCAAGACGTTTGCTACACAAATCCCACTGTGTTTTGCGCAGATCTTCCAGAGGGTCAGCGTGGAAATGTCGGATCTTGGTACCTGAGCCCAGGTAAGAAATGAAACGATCGGTTCGTCACCGAGCGAGGTCGATTTTCGTGCAGCAACAACTGAACTTCTTGCCATCTTCTCCGCATGCGTATCTTCGTCGTCTCACCACCGAGGAGCGAAGCGACGAGGATGCATCACTCTCGCTACTCCCATTAAGAACTTTCTAAACTAACTCGTCGCTTCGCTCCTCGGCTCGCTTCGCTCGCAGAACGCCACGCCCAAGAAACGATCCTCGTCTGCGGCTTTTACCTCGCCCTAGTCCTCACGACAATCTACCTCTTCCCCACCAAAAAAGTTCGTACCGCCGCTCCCATAACTCCCCCCCTCCTCCTCACTCTATCTTCCATCGTTAACCTCTCCTTGTTAATATACTACAAGCTCACGTCTGATTCACCCAATAATATCTACTTTATGGTAATGCCCTGTAACGTCCAGTGGATTTTGAATCTGTGTCTTTCGCTCCCTTTCTTCTCCTCCAATCTAAAGCACAACATCGTCCAAGCCATGTTCCAATATCAAGCTCTCGTATTCACCGTATTCCTCACAGCCGACACGGCCGGTTTAAACGGATTCCTTGAAGTTGAGTTCTTCTATGTTAACCATGTGCTGTTGTTGATACCTCCGTTTTACTATTTATGGAAAGGACAATGCGAGACGTTACTACATTACAGGTAAGAAATCCGTAGACGAGCTACGATCACGATATTTGCGTGATACAATCCACCCAACCTACTAGCCCTAGACTACATGCTCAAGCTGTTTTCGTCTTTTCTCGTTTCTAACTCGTCGTCGCAGCACTAAAACCAGTAAACTCACAAACGAAGTCCTCCACTTTTTCAAGTACACATCTCAATCAGGAGCCGCGATGAGTATATTCTACTTTGGGTTCGTACCCAGCCTTTGCTTTATTTCGTTGTTGAATTAGAATTATATGTTGTCGCCACCGAAGGGACCAGTAGCAGGCGATAATTACAGATTGGTTTCGCAGCTAATAATCCTGGCGGGTTTCACTGCTAGTAGGTTGTTCATGATTGTGGTTGATATTGTATTCAAGCTGATTAAAGGCGTAAAAATAAATAAGAACCATTGATACGTTTGTCTATGAAAAATGGATGTGCTTAACTTTTTTAAACCCCTCCACCACCACGTCCCGTCGCACAAACCTCTATTCCATTTAGTTTTTGTTAGCTTAATCTCACCCCGTGATTTCCCCTCTATTCCATTTAGTTTTTGTTAGCTTAATCTCATCCCGTGATTTCCACGAGTTTATTAAGCAGTTTCCGCATGATCTCCGTCTCCGCCGTCGCGACCTCCAACACCACTCCACACTCCTCCTCCTTTTTGTTTTCGCTGACGCTGATGTCTTTGAGGGCTTTTTCGAGTTCAGCGAAGACTTTTTGCTTGTCTTCTTCGGCTATGATTCCGACGGTTGCGAAGGCTTTTTTAACCGTGGGCCGTTGCTGCTGCATGTAGGATTTGTACGAGGCGGCCTGCTGGGGGGTGAGGATGTCGAAGAGGGCTTCTTCGTGGAGTCTGTCGGTCTGCTCCATTAAAGTGGTGATGGCGTCGCCTGTCCTGTCTACCAGCTTTTCGGCGGCGGAGAGCTTCTCCCTGTGCGTCACCTGGAGCCGCTGCTTGAGGGCTGCAACGAGCCTCTCCTCTTGATCGTAAGAGAAGCTGATGTCGTAGCAGAACAGGGGCCAGAAATTAGTTGCCCCCTCCGTCTTTCCTGCGACGAGCGAAGCGAGTCGCATGAAGAACGTTGTTGACGAGTTAGAATTGGGTGGGGGCGAAGGCGGCTTGTGCTTTTGGATTACAGATACTAGCGCAGATGAATTGCGACAGTAATTATCGTATTCCCAGCTCGCCGCTTCGCTCCTCGCTGCGTCTCACCTCCTTTGCCGTCGTTGGTCAGTCTTTCTCCGAGCTGCTTGCTGGACACTCTCTCATTGGCCGTACTCTTATTCTTCTTAAAAAACCCGTCCTCCTGATTCGCTGCGATTCGTGGTTGGAGCAAGCGAGTCACGAAGCTCCGAGTTAGTTTGTCGTGATTTACGTCTCTTACGTGACGCATCCTCGAATTTGGCCTCACCTAACCAAATAATGAACTTCCTATGACTCGGCAGTAAAATATTACTCGCCGTCCTCCACTGAAACGCCGTCGCCTCCTTCCTCTCTTCGCAGTTCGGTGCCGTGTTATCCCACAGTTTCTTGAGCAGCGTTTGTATCCTACTCGAATCAGTGGTTTGCCCTAGTTCAGAGATGTACCTGGTTTTAACTGAATCGAGCTGTTTAACAGATAAACCGAGGTGGGTTTGTCTGAGCTTGTCGATTTCGTCGTTTAGGGATGCGACCTTTTCGCTGAGTAAGGCGAGGTACTCTTTTTTCCTTCGGCGGCTCTGGCGGGCGCTCTCCCTATTTCGGGCGAGCCGGCGGGCCCGCCTCTCGTCGGCGGTCTGCTGACCTGCGAGCGAGCGAAGCGAGGAGCCGAGGACGAAGTCCGAGGAGCGAAGCAAAGACTTAGTATTATGCGCTTAAGATAACGAGGAGCGAGAGCGATATATCAGCTCGTCGCTTCGCTACTCGCAGTTCTCCGTCCTCTCATTTCCTCACCTCCTCCCTCATCCGTCGGACTCCTCCCCATCATCCCCGGTCCAGGCGCACTCCTTCCCATCCTATCTCCGTTCCCTCCGAAACTCGGATCATAATAATCCTCTCCGTATTCCTGCCCCGGATGGCTGGAACTCATGTTCCCGATGTGGGAGTTGTAACCGTGACCGGTTGAGACGGTGGAGGATGGTATGCCCATGGGTTGGGATGGGTAGGAACCGTGTGGTTGATTCGGGGTTATGCTGACGCCGCTTTGGTTCATCGCTCCGTATCTATCAATAGTCTGGTCTGAATTCAACATGGGCATGCCGTCCATAAAGGTGGGAGGGGTGGGAATGTTGTGCTGGCCTTGTTGGATTTGTTGGTTGATTTGGTTGATCCATTTGACGTGGTCGTTGGGTTGTTGTTGGGAGGGGTTGGGTTGCATGCTGCCGCCGTAGTGGTTCATCATGGGGGTTTTCTGGTAGGCGTCTTCTTCGTCTTCCCAGTCCTGTGTGTGTGGTGTGGTGTGGTTGAAGCGGAGGGTTGGGGTTAGGGTAAGGAGGGTAACGACGACGACAACGACAACGACGGCGAACGTCTCACCTCCTCTCTCATCTGCGCTGCTGCCTTCTCCGATTTCTTCCTGCTGCGCTGGTTCCTCTTTCCCGCCGCCGCGACCGCGTCGTTGAAGGACTCGGGCTTGGGCTTGTCCGCCTTCCTCGAAGGGTTGACCATACCGATGGGATTACCTCCGGTGGGGTTAGCGACTTGAGTCGCGGAAGACACGGGAGGGCCTTGGTAGCCTTGAGGGACTTGACCGCCTTCAGGGGTGAAGACGGGCATGGGTGGGGTGAGGCCGGTGCCGCCTCCGCCGTCTCCGGAGAGGAAGAAGGAGAGGAGATCGTCTTCTTGGTTCCAATCCTGGATGAAATCGGGGGGGGTCGGCATGGGGGCGTCGGACTTGCCGTTGTTGCCAACGTTGTTGTTCGACTGTGGGGGGGAGGGGGGTGGGTTGGGTTAGTGTTGGGGGAGGTATGTGACGAAGCTCGGAATTTGAACGGGCTTGAATTCTCGAGCGCGGGGAGGGCAGCTTTGGGCAGCAACACGAGCAGAAATGTACCGTAGGGCCTCGTCAGGCCACAACCATATAACTACGTGTGTTGACGATCGCCGCTATTCACTCGAGCAACAAAAAATAACTCACTATTGCGTCGAATTGGGTTTTACACACGAGGAGGCGCCGTGTAAATTTTCAGAGCCAAATGCTTTTCACAGCATTTTAGTGGATTTATTCTGGTCATAGAGTTAAAATGAGCGTTCAGAGGTGCGTTTTGGTTAGCTGTGGGATATGCGCGCGCCGTGTATGCGCAGTGTGGGTGTGAGCTTCGTGTGGACCGAAATATCCAGTCTTGAGATCTCGATTGGGTTCTCCTCCCTCTCTAACACCCAAGATCTCCCTCCCCCGTCGCTCCGCACAGCCTGGTCTCCCAACTCCCATACAATGTCCAAATAAAGCCCAAAATAACAAAAGACGTCAACACTTTGCTCCAAATCTACCGTTCCCTTCAGCCCTCCGCCCAAGAGGTATGAAGTCGTGAGGAGCGAAGCGACGACGAGCTGCAAATGCGATATTCGAGGTCAAAATTTGAGCTATGATGCTATTTGCAGTTGTCTACGTGATACGCCCGCTTGTAAAATTCGCTACTCAATTCTAACATTTTAACAAAATCCCTTTGCGTCTCGTTACGCGTCGTCGACAGCTCTTCTCCGTCCAGTCCGGCACCTCCACCCTCCTCCTCACTTTAGGAGGGACGGTAGCGATGTTCTTCAAGGGGAGCCAGTATAATATTCCGGTTGATGTTTATTTGCCGTTGACGTATCCGCAGACGCCGCCGCTTGTGTATGTTAGGCCGACGGCGAGTATGGCGCTGAAGGATGTGAGTGTTCATTCGTAGCATCAACAACGAGGAGCGAAGCGACGAGGATTTTGAGCGAGCGCGACTGCGACGAGACATCAAGAATGTTCTAAACTAACTCGTCGCTTCGCTCCTCGGACTTCGTCCTCGTCCTCGACTCGCTACGCTCGTCGCTCGTCCCCTGACAGGGCCACAGACACGTGGACAGGGAAGGACTGGTCTACATGCCCTACCTGCACAAGTGGGGCTCCCGCTCCAACCTCACCGAGATGTGCCAAGGCCTGTCGCAGATCTTCGGAGAGGATCCTCCCGTGTACGCTCGGCCTGCTTCTCAGCCGTACCACCCTCCTCAGCCTCCCAGCTACAACTCGGTGGCGTCCTCCTCCAGCGCCACTCCCAACCCCCCTTCCTCCACTACCCGCGCAACC
>BLQM01000059.1:46637-62552 GCA_012489335.1 Triparma laevis f. inornata
TACGGAATCAAGTACTTGCAGCACCTGTTGTCGGGGTAGCGCGTGAGGATATCCTTGGCCTTTTTCACGAGGCCAGGAATCACACCACCCTTAGGAGGAGCGGAGGGCCCCTTGTTCTCCTCAGTCATGAGAAGCTTGATACCCTCGTACAACCTAGAGATGATCTCGCACTCCTTGATGAAGAGGCGGTTGGAAGGGGAGATGTCCACGGTGCCGTCGGCACCGATGGGCGTGTGCTCGCCTCCAGTGCCTCGGACGGAGAGTCCGAGAGGCCTACAGACCTCTTTGGCCTTCTTGTCGGTTCCGTCAGACGTCAAGTTGGGAATCTTGACGTGGACGGAGGCGCGCATGCCAGTGCCGAGGTTGGAGGGGCAAGAGGTGACGTAGCCGTAGTCGTCGGAGGTGGCGAATTCAATGCCTTCAATACCTTCGACCACCTTCAGCATGGTGTTGAGTCTATCGAACACCTCGTTCAGGCAGTACCCCTTCTTCATGCACATGATCCTAAGCTGGTCCTCCTCGCCGAACCAGATGATGCACTGCTTGTCGGCGGACTGCCAGCAGCCGCGACCGTAGGGCCAGTCAGAGGCGATCCCAGCGGACTTCAAGAACGGGTCAGCGTCCATGTCCTTAAAAAGGACATGGGCATCAACCAGCTCCTGGTACTTCTCGTCGCTGATCTTGTTGGGGTTCTTCTCGCCCTTGCCGAAGTCAGGCGAGAGCGAATAAACCTCTCCTCTGTAGTCCTTGTTCTTGATGAGGCTATCGAAGGCCTTGAGCATGGTCTTCTCGAAGTCGATCCTCTCGGCCTGGTCCATCTTGCCGGGCAAGTTGTACTGCTTCAGGTTCCTACCAACCCTCACGCGCATACTGAGCTCCTCCTGGAAGCCGATCTTCCTCACATCAAGAACGCCGTTGTCACCGATGGAGCTCGCGTCCCAATCAGTGACGTGTTTCTTCTTCCCAGACTCGTCCCCGTGGTAGTCTCTTATCACGGCGTTGAAGAACCCGCCAAACTTCTTGTAGTCGTCGGGTTGCATGGCGTAGCAACCGAGGCCAGAGTCCTCGTTGTCGATACCCGTTTGCACGCAGCGTCTGAACACCTCGAAGTCCTCGTCACTCAGTGCCTTACCCTCAACAGAGTCAAGGTACGGAATCAAGTACTTGCAGCACCTGTTGTCGGGGTAGCGCGTCAAAATATCGGCGGCATTCTTAACCAGCAAGGCCTTCTCCTTCGACTCTTGCTGCGTCTCCAGGAGTGCGCTTCTAGCGGCGAGACCTGCGATGCCGCGTAGCGAGTCACATGAAAAATTACGTTAACGGGTTAGAATTATGTAGCGATTAAAGCACGCTTGGGCGTTTAAACTAAATTACTAGCGTCGACGAACTATGGCCTTATTTGTCGTATTCCCAGCTCGTCGCTTCGCTCCTCGCAGTTGCTCACCTGTATCTTTCCCCTTTCCAGCCAAGGCCATAGCGATGTGGCTCGTTCTCCTCCCTCCGGGCGAGGCCTTCGGCTCTCCACCTCCAGGTTTGTCGTAAGAACTCGTCTTGGCCATCGCTAGAACGACGTGAGACGTCCTACGGCCTGCGCTGGAAGTGCTGGTGGTTCTACCTGTGGTAGTGAGAGGGATAGCGGGGAGAGGACTGGCGGCGGGGGCGGGGGGAGGCTCGTCGTGGTTCTGCGAGGTTAAATGAGAGCGTGTGTGTGGGGCGTGGGGTTAGATCTAGTGCGCAGTGTGTCCCCCTCCCCACTGCACCCCATCACCCTCCACCGCACTCACCAAGGTAAACCTCTTCTTCGCCATCCCCGTGGCCTTGGCCGCCTCCTTCTTTTCTGTGCTTACCGGACTCATTTTCGGCTCCGGACAAATGGGCGCCGGAACCCTCTTCCCCGCCGGATCCACATGATTCAGCGTAAACCTTTTCTTCATCCCAGATCCTGACCCGCTAGCCGTCCTCCCCTTGGGGCTGTTTTCCGTCGCCGAAACCCTCTTCTCCTTCGTCAGGTTCATGGCCGCGATCCTTTCCTTGATCGACATTGGACGAGCTGGCTCATCGCTCATGGTGAAGGGCGCTTTAGATACACTGCAGCAGCTACTAAGGGGGGGGACAGCCCAGGCCGGATGATATTAGGATAACCGCTCAGTGTGTTTATGCTGCCGTCGTCCGCTCTATTGGTTACTGTGTTTGGCGGTAGGCTCGTCTCGCGCTCTCGCTTGTCTGTTGCTCGTCTGTTGCTCGGTAGTGTGCGCTCAAGTCAGAAAACGTGATCTTTTTATGGGGAAAATCCTGAGAGACGCCTGGAAGCATGACAAATTGTGGAAGATTTGCTGCTGGAGAACTTTACCGCACGAGACTTCGGATCGGACAGACGGCCTATTATTTAACGACCTCACGGGCTGCGGCGTTGGCAATAACCCCTAGGCGTCCGTGTAAAGATTTCCACACACCCTGAAACCACAGCACTAGTTCCCCCCCCAAGGCTCGTCTCATTTAATTATTAAATAAACTGCTGCGCACCTCGTTTTGGCCATATTTGAACTCCCCACAGCTACACATACCATAAGTTCTGAGCGCGCCTTATAATATCCCTCCCAAAACTCTTCCCTAACCTCACAATGCCTCCTCCAAATATCCCCACCCTTGACCTCACTCCGATTCTGGCCAAACAGACAGGTACGAAGCAATAATAGCGCTGAACGGCGCCCTCGCCGGAATCGACGACTCCAGGAACGGAGGAGACGGAGAGCTCAAGCAGGCGGCGGTTTACGGTTGCGCATATCGCGAGGCAGGCGCCTCATATGCTGGCGGCCGTGGCGAGGGACGTCCTTGCGGCGCACTGCCAGATCGTTCAGTGCCAGATCGTTCAGACCGGCGCGCGCGACGAGGACGAGGTCAGCCTCGTCGAGAACGCCGTCTCGGCAATCTCCACCATGGTTCTCTTCAAGAAGGCCAGGTTCACCGGCGCCCTTGGCTCCGAGGAGAACGTCAACAACTTCAAGGAGATCGTCCTGAACAACTTTCCCATCAAGGAGAACGAGTGTTCGCTCACAACAAACGCACTAACCCTAACGCTACGCTATGCCCCTCCCCCCCAGTCCCCTCTCTCCTAATAATACCTCCCCAAGCTCAATTGGAGGCTCACTTCGCGCCTCCAGCCCCAAATCCACACAAAAAACCTCCCCAAGCTCCCAACCCCCCTCCCCCACCTCCACCCTCCGCCCCATAACCTTCCCCTACCTAAAATGCTCCCAAATCGGCTCCGGCTCCTTCGGCTCCGTCCACCTCTCCCTAAACAACCTAACCGGCGAAATGATGGCCATGAAAGAGTTCAACCCCCACCTCTCCAAAACCGGAGCCTCAACCTTCCAAAGAGAAATCGGCATCGTCAGTAAACTCCGCCACCCTCACGTCGTAGGCTATTTAGGCTGCTGCGTTTACAACGGTTCTCTTAGGATATTCATGGAATACTGTCCTGCAGGTTCGCTACGTGATATGTTGAACGACTTCGGTGTACTGAATCACGATACGGTAGCAAACTTCACACGACAAATGCTCTTAGGTCTCTCATTCTTACATCATTGTGGGGTGGCTCATAGGGATGTTAAGGGGGCGAACGTGTTGGTTGTGGGGGATACGTTGAAGGGGGTGGGGAAGAATGGGAATTTGGATTGTGTTACGATGAAGTTGGCGGATTTTGGAAGCGCGAGGGATTTGTATACGGAGGAGAGCGGGGCGTTGCATACTTCGAGGAAGGTAAGAAACATTCGAAGATTTTATGTATCGTTAGAACCATTTAACCCCCCCCCCTCCCCCCCCCCAGTCTTCCTCCCTAGGCCCAGGAACACCCCTTTGGAGTGCGCCGGAGGTCATACGCAACGAGGCCCGCTCCTCTCTCGATTGGCAGAGGGCGGACGTGTGGAGTCTCGGTTGCGTAACCCTCGAGATGCTGACGGCCGCGAACCCGTTCATCTCGAACTTCTCGAACGCGCAGCAAGCCCTCTTCCACATCGCGAACCCAACGTCGACCCTCCCTCTTCCCAACAACCTCACTGCCACGTCGAAGGACTTTCTAAATTCCTGCTTCGAGAGGGACAGTAAAAATAGGCTGACGCCTTCCCAGATCCTTCACCACCCCTACGTCGCTCGGGACCACGTCCCGCCGTCCAGCAAGCCAAAGAGCTACACGCACACCTCGCCTTCCTCTCTCGGAACCCCGCCCCTTCACGTCCGCAAGAAAAGCGCCGAGTCCAGACCTTCACCTAACCAGGCTTATCAATCCCAGTCTTCGATGTCGAGCGCCTCGCAGCTTTCGTCAAACGCCGGGCAGTTTATGAGCTCGCGAAGGACCCCTCCCGTCTCGCCTGGGATTCACACAGGGGTGAGCGTCGGAGTTAACAGCCACAATTTTCTGAAACCGATCAGCTCAAGAGTATCTTCGTCTTCCGCCGCGAGCCCTATTGCTCCTAGTCCACCGACTTCCTTAATCAACGTGTTGGATAGTCTCGAAATCGACGGAAACAAAAACCGCGAGGGCAGGCGGAAGAAGAAGGACTACGAGGAGGAGGTGAGAAAATGCGAAGACGAAGCCCAGCGAGGAGCAAAGCGACGAGCTGACAACTTATGATTATTCATTCTAGCGAGGAGCGAAGTGACCGCTCCGAGTACGAGGAACGTACTCGGAGCAAATTGACCGTTCCTCGTACTCCTCGTACTCCTCGTACTCCTTGCTGACTACGCATGAGCATTCATATTCATTCTAACTCGTCGCTTCGCTCCTCGCTCTGGCTTCGTCCTCCGCTCGCTAATGCTCCTCGCTTCGCTCATCGCAGAGGCGGCAGGCCAGAAAGGAGAGGAGGATGAAGAAGAAGAGAGGGGTTTCAATGAACTCTCCGGCGATGTCGAGTCCGAGCTCTTCGAACAACAACAGTCCGGCGGTTAGCATGAACCCGAGCCTGTTGAACGCGCCCCCTTATTCCTCCGGGCACACGGTCGAGAGGAGCAAGAGCCAAAGTCCAAGCGCTGGAGTGGCGGAGTTCCAAAATCAGCAGCTTGATTTCATGTCGAAGCTGGGAGGGATCTCTGGCAAGACCTCACCAACGCAGCAGATCGCCGCGGCGTCGGCGACGACGAAGGAGTCGCCGAGAGTCAAGTCGTTCAGGAGGAGGTTTCCGTCGGCGTCGAAGCTCAGCGGCGACGCGAGCCCAGAGGTCAAGAGTTCCATCTCTCCGGTCGCTCTCGAGGATAAGTTGGATCAGGTGATGGAGGATAGTAAGGTGAAGGAGAAGGAGGAGAAGGAGGAGAAGGAGGAGAAGGAGGAGAAGGAGGAGAAGGAGGCGGCGGCGGCGGCGCAGCTATCCGTTCCATCGCAGGCGGCATCAATCGCAAAGATGTGGCTCGATCAGGCTCGCTACGCGATCCAGTACTATCAGAGCTGGGAGGAAACTTGGGCTTCGTGGACGCCGGAGCAGCAGCAGGAATACTACTCTCAGTATTACGCGGAGCAAGGCTACGACATGAGTTTGTACGGGGGGGGATATGCGGATGCGGGAGAACTACAACATCAGGACTATTTTGACGTTTATGATTACGGGTACAATTGGGGGGGGGAGGGAGGAGGGGAGGAGTATGGTTGGGTTGAGGGGGAGGACGGCGCGGGGGGAGGAGGTGGAGATTGGAACGGGGGCTACTACGAAGGGGTGGAGGGTGGGGGGGACGACAACTGGGAAGGAGTTCAAGTATACACGGAGATGGAAGGGGGGTTAGGGGTGGGCAAGGGGTTAGACGAGGGGGCGGGGGTGGTGGAAGATATGGTGGAAGACATCAACGACGGGTGGAATACTTATAGATCCGGAGAAAGCAAGGGCAAGGATAGCCAGAGTGGCGGACGGCCGACCTCTCCATTGTCGGACGACGGAGGCGAGACCGTGGCGCTGCCACCCGTGCCGACGATCGTTCGAGCAGCGGCCACCTTCCAACCCGCCGACGCCACTGAACTGGAGTTTGCCGTCGACGATCTCATCGCCGTGACGAACGAAGACACCAGCGGATGGTGGTACGGGTTCGTGATCCCTCAGGGATTCGACTTGTACGGAGAGGGGGCGGAGATGCCGAAGGAGGGGGGGGAAATTAAAGGAGGCTGGTTTCCCAAGGTGAGAGAGACACTGAGAGAGACACCGAGGAACGAATGCATTAACATTATTCTAACTCATTAATTGCAGACATTTGTGGATCGAGTTGATTAGGTTATAAAGGATTGGGTTAGGTTATGTAAAATGTTATATGATATAATTGTGTATGGCTGTAAGGAGGTAGGGGGAGGGGCAATTTTATTGCTGATCCTCGTCCATATCGTCCTCGTCCATTGTGGCGAACAACCCCTCCAACTCCTCGGAGGTGGCGTCGGCCCAAGAGCTCTTGGACATGAACTTGGTGAGCAGCTTTTTGCGCAAGGCCCCGTCGGTGCGAATTTCCTTCGCGGCCTTGATGCTCTTGCCCTTCTGGATCGCGGAGAGGATTTCGGCGCCTCGGAGGAGCACAGGGCTCTCGAGGCCGGCCATCTTGGCGCAGAGCAGCCCGTCGGAGCTACTCGCGACGCCCTTCTCGAGCTTGAACAGGGGAACCGCGTCCTCCTCTTCAGTCTGGGGGACGTGGACGCCCATCTTGTAAACCTGGACGCCGCCTCTGTTAGAGGCGAGCAGGTTCAGGCTGAAGAGCTCGAGGAAGTGCGTAGTGCAGACTACACGGGATTGCAAGTTCGAGAGGTGGTCGATGGCTGCAGCGAGGACCGACATTCCGCTGGCGGGGGTGGTGCCTTTTCCGAACTCGTCAATCAGGACTAGGGATTTTTTGGTGGCCTGGGGGGGGGGGGTAGGGGGGAGGGGGGTTATGATTATTTAGATAAATGAATGAAAATATGAACTGAATGATTCTTAAAATGAAACTAAGTTTCGGAGATCTTTCTTCTTCCTTCTTTCTTCTTTCTTACCTGCCTCAACATCTGACCAACCTGTGTGAGGTCTATCTGAAACGTGCTCTGAGGCACGGCGCAAGTTTCGACGCTCGCAATCCTGACCAAGATCTGGTCTACTATTGCGATCTTCGCCTTGTCGCAGGGGACGAAGGAGCCGATCTGAGCGAGGTAAACGAGCACGCCGACCATGGTCATGTAGCACGACTTCCCGGAGAAGTTCGGGCCGGTGATCATGGCTATCGGAGTTGCGGTGGTGATCTCGACGTCGTTGGCGATGAAGCGGTGCTCGGTGACGAGCTCCTGTAAGGGGGACCTTCCGTTCTCGACCTTGATGGTGTTGGAGTCGTCGTCGACGACTTCCGGGCGGGTGAAGTTCAACTCGGCGGCGACGTTGGCGAAGGCCATGACACAGTCTAGTTCGGACAGCGAATGGAACGTGTTGCGGAGGGATAGGTCGAAGTCGAGGATCTGTGAAAAGGTTTGAGTTAGGGTACAAACGTTAGAAAGTGGGGGGCTGGGCGGGGGAGGAGGTGGGCTTACTCACCTGCGACGAGCGTAGCGAGTCGCGTGAAGTTTGGAGTTAACGAGTTAGAATTGCGTATCGAAGAAAGATGCTCGCGCGCTTCGACTAAAGCTACCAGTGCGGACGAATTACGACCGTAATTATCGTATTTCCAGCTCGTCGCTTCGCTCCTCACGACTTCGTACCTCCTCCTCGAGCTCCGTCGCAATGAGCGCTTCCGTATCTTTAATGAGCGCGTCAAGATCGCCCTCTTGATCGTCCAACGTATACATCTCCGAAGTCTTGAAGTAGTGCATACCATCTCCTTCAAAGGTGAAGACGAACTCCGGCGGTATGTTCACCGGATTAGTGAGCGAGACCAAGAAGCCAACTTGCGGGAAGAAAATAACCTGCAGCTCTCCGATCTCAGGGTAGCGCTGCGAGATGGACATTCCGACTCGGGAGAGCAGCTCGTCCAAATCATCGAACCTGCGACGAGCGAAGCGAGTCGCATGAAGATTGTTGTTGACGAGTTAGAATTGGCTGGGGGCGAAGGCGGCTTGTGCTTTTGGGTTACAGATACTAGCGCAGATGAATTGCGACCGTAATTATTGTATTCCCAGCTCGTCGCTTCGCTCCTCGCTGCGTCTCACCTCTGCTTCGCGTTGTCAAGGTCGATCGAGAAACCGTCATTGATAGCGATCTGATTGCTCTCCCTCGTGAGCTCTTCGTCAACTGTCTCCTGTATACGCTTCGAAACGTTCGCGAGCCCTTCTAAATCCGTCGGTTTGAGGATTTTCTGGACGAACTCAACGTGTTCTGGGTTGGAAAGGGCGACCATCATCGCGTCTCCCCGGAGAATCGCTATGATCGACATGGCGGCGTCGACGGCTGCGACGAGCGGCGAGCGAAGCGACGAGTTAGTTTAGAATGTTTTACTGTCTTGTCGCATTAACCCTTGCTAATATCGTATTCATAGCTCGTTGCGTCGCTCCTCGCAACTTCATACCTTTGCGGAGAATACCGAAATCGGTCGGCTTCGTTAGGCATTTTTGCATTCGCATTAGTATACTAGGAACATCCGTGATGTACGTGAACAATTTGGACACGGTTTGGGCTACGGAACCCATGTCGGGCTTCATCAAGAGGGTGCAGCCGGATTGGCGGAGATTTATTTCGCGCAAGTTTGTGAGGGGGCGGAGCATCCACTGGCGGAGGCATTTGGAGCCGAGTTTGGAGGAGCAGCGGTTTAGGAGGGAGTACAGGGAGAAGCCTTCTTTGGATTGGCCGAGACCTGTGTAGTTAGTTGTGTTAGAAAATGCTCCAGTGAGTGAAAATTGCTGTGGCGTGGCGGGGGATTTTTTTAACAATTGTCTTACCCTTTGCGATCAGAGGGTGACGCTCTTCACTGAAAATATGCAACGCCCTCAGAGTCAACGGCGTCACCTTCATGTACTGAGTAGCGGATGACGGCTTTATGCTCAAGACTGACACGATCTGGTTGTGCTCGAGGCGGAAGAGGGTCTGTTGGAGGTACGCCAGGAGGCCGCCGAGGGCGCGGGTCTGGGTGGGAGAGTCGAAGTCCAGCACGGTGGAGAGGGAGTGGAAGCTGGTGGAGGCGTAGCTGTTGTTGTGGTGGTTTTTGGGGGGGGGGGTGGAGGAGGAGGAGGGGTTGCGGGGAGGAGAAGGGAAGGAGACGGCGTTTGCGGCTAGCGTTTGGATCGTCTGTTGTTTTGAGAGTTCTTTGACGTGCAGATTCTCGGTGATACGCTGTCTGCGAGCGACGAGCGTAGCGAGTCGAAGTTTTGAGTTGATGAGTTAGAATTGGGCGGGGATGAAAGCGGCTTGGGGGGTTGGTTGGAGTAAAACTAGTAGGGGTGGCGAATTACGAACGTAATTGTCGCATAATTTCCGGTGAGGGGCTGAGCGACGAGTTCATAGACAACGCGTTCTCTAGTTTACGAGGAGCGAAGCAACAAGTTCATAGAAAGCATGTCTCTACTTTCGGCTTCGCTCCAAGTTCATAGACAAATTGTTACTCGTCGCTTCGTTCTTCATATAATCTGATTACGAACGTAATTGTCGCATTCCCAGCTCGTCGCTTCGCTCCTCGCTTCGCTCCTCGCGACTTCGTACCTGCTCGCCCTCAAATCATAAGCGCTCGACTTCAGCACCTTGTACGCAAGCACCTCCTTCGGTGGACCCGGAACGTCCGGATCAACAGGAGGCGCGAGAGGGTCAGCATCGCCGGAGACAGAGATGAGGAGACCGAGGAGGGGACCGTTCGTCGCGATTCGATTGGAGACGAGAACCACATTAGGATCGTTGATGGCGGAGCGGAAGGATTGGATTACGAGGTCGGTGTCGTGGCCGAAGCAGGAGGAGGTTTCTATGTTGATCACGCCGGACTGGGTGGGTGGGTGGGTCGGAGGGGGTTAGAAGAAGGAACGGTGGGATGAGGGATCAAGGAACAAGCTTGATCGAAGACTGATTTTGGTACTCACCTCCTCTGAATAATACGCAAACGAGATGCTCTCGCCCTCTTCGTAGACAGAGAGGGCTCTGAGTCCCTCATTGTCGTTGGGCGCGAGCTCGTCGTCGTCAGGATCATCGTGGGATGGGCGGGGAGGAGGATCCATTTTGGACGTCGGCGGCAGCAGAAAGTGTTTGCCGAATTTCTAGGGGACGAGGAGGGGGGTGGGGTAATGGGGATATTACCGTTGTGATCCTATAGGAATAGATGATACGGTGTGGCTTTGAGACTTGGATCGCGCTGTGAAAGAAGCGAAAAGGTGGATTGCAGGATTTTTGGCAAATCGAGTTTCCCACTTTCGTAATAGATTTGTGTGAACTACGAACGTCGAACCGTTTCCTCCATTCTCTGGTCCTGATTTAATCCCGGATAATCACACCCATTACTCTGCGGATACATTAAGAAAAGTAAAAAAATCCAATTCTGTTCTCCTCCCTTCGCGACCCTCCCTCCCTCCCGACAAGCTCAACATCATGTCCTACAAGGGCAGCCCCTACAACGCCGCCGACGACCCCGTCGGCTTCGTGAAGCAAACCTTGGAGGGCATGCCCGGCTACAAGAAGCAAGGCGATGCTGACTCCCCTCCCGCTCCCTCCTTCATTGGCTCCTTCATCGGCTCTGCGCTGTCGCTCGAACTGCTGGGGTACCCTGCCTGGCTGATCATCGGGCTCTCCGCTTCCTCCCTCGTGATACTTTACTCTCTGTTCACGATCTGGCGCACAATTTTTTTCCTCGGTCGTCCAACGGCCTCCGAAACCCGTCCAAACCTCACCAAAAGCATCTTCACCAACCCCAACATTTCCTTCGCCGATCGGATGATTCAATTCTTCTTCCCTCTGATATTGCCCGTCGCCCAGCTGTGCTGGGAGCACAACAACAACGGCGGCCGCGCCGGTCCAACTCCCGAACAAATATCAACCGTCCGCTCGGCTGTTCAATACCTCTCCGACATGAGCTACGACTCAATCCTCCCAACGTTGAACTACACCGTCACGACGGTTGATTTAAAAACCCACAGTGTTTTGCTCCACACCCCCAAACCCTTCGATCCCTCCACCCCCTTCGAATCCCTACCCCCTTTGATAATCTGGTGCCACGGAGGCGGCTTAACAATCGGCGGAGCGAAAGACGCCTCCCTCTCCGATTTTATGAAACTCCTCAACGATAAAGCGGTTGGCTCTACCGTCCCTCCAATCTTCGCATCCGTCGATTACAGACTGAGTCCCGAGCATAATTTCCCCTCACCTATTGACGACGTGTATTCGACGATATTACATTTTTCAAAAACGTTAAATATTACACACGAATCAATCCATTTAGCAGGCGTCTCAGCCGGAGCCTACTTAACTTTAGTAGGGTTAAAAAAAGCGTCAGACTCGGGGATAAAAATAAACAGCGTATTCCTTCAGGAGCCCATGATGGAATTTACGGGGGAGTTCGAGAGCGAATTCGTTAACGCGTATACTAGAACGTGTCCTCCTAGGTGGTTGAAATGGTGTTGGGAGGTTTTTAAGGGAGAGGATGTTGGTGATGTTTATATGGGGTTAAATGAGGAGGGGGGGAGGTTTTGGAAGGAGTTGGGGAAGAGGGGGGATGCAACGAAGATCGTTGTTAGTGTGGCGGCGGGGGATCCGATGTGTGGAGCGGCGGAGAAACTTGTGGGGTTTATGAAGGGGGGGGGGGGAAGTTGGAGGTCAAGAGTTTTAAGACGAGGGCGAGTCACGCGTGCGCGGTTTGTGATGGGGAGGAGAGTAAGAAAATTGTTGGGGCTTTTGCGGAAAACGTTTTTGGGTTTGGGGGGAACGAGGAGAGTAGAAAAGGAGGGGGAGAAGGTGTAGAAGGTGAAGACGAAGATGAAGATGGAGATGGAGAAGAGGATGGAGACGAGGACTCCGACGACTCATTCGACGAATAAATAACTAACCCCCCCGACAATTTAATTTCACAAAGTTTTTGTTATCATTTACTCTTATTCCAAGTTCTAGTTCAACGAAGGCAAAATTCCACCCTCCTTGGTCCCTCTGCTGTTCACGATCTCGTTCTCCATCTGCTTCACAACCCCTCTCAGCTCTGCCATCCGCCGCTTGTTGATCTCCAGCTGCTGGATCGCCCCCGCGTCCCCGATGCTGTTGCTACTGCTCAGCCTCGGCGAGGTGGTTCCAGGCGTGTTGTTGTCGCGCTGCCTCCTCAACTTGTAGTCTCCTAGTTTGGCGGCGAGCATTTGCTTCGTCATCTTGTTGGAGTCCCTCTGTTGGGAGATCTCCTGGATGATCTGGATGTTGTTCTGCATTAGCGACACGTTGATGCTCTTGTGGGCCTTGACGTCCTTGGCGAATTTGATCTTCAGGCTCTGAAGGGTCTTCTCGAGGAACTCGTGGTGCCTAGCGTACTCGTCCTGGACGGCGTTGTCGACGTCGTTCTTCTGGACGGTGTTGTTCTTCTGGACGTGCTGCTTGTACAATTTGCTGATCTTCTCTTCCAGATCCTTGGGGGACTGAATCACCTGCGCGCACTCGTGAAGCTCGCTCTTGCACCTCCTCATGAGGCTCTCCTGGTCGCCGATGATCTTTCTCTGCCCCAGGATCTCTTTCTGCATGGAATCGAGCTTCGCCCTCAGCTCGCCGATCATGAGATCGAGCTGAGCGTTGCTCTTGTGGTAAGTCTCGAGCTCCTTGTCCATGTCCTTGATCTGGCCCTTCATATTGCTGATCTCGGTCTCTCTCGGCTCGATCTGCCTCTTCAACTCCTTGATCTTGTAATCCAAAACGAACTTGAACTTCTCAAGCTCTTGGTTCTTCTTCTTGAGCTCGTAGATCTTCTTCTCCTTCTCTCCGATTGTGTCGTCGCGGCTCTTGATTTCCCTTTTGTGGGCCTGGATCTCCCTCTCCAACGCCTTGATCTGCTCGTGCAGCTCCTTCTCCTTCTCAAGCAACAACTTAATTTCCTCCTTCTGGTCCTCGATCTCTTTCTGCAGCACGGTGAACTTCTTTTTCATGATGCCGTTTTCTCCCTTGAACCTCAGAGTGGCTTCCCTTTCGGCTGTCAGCTGCTGGTCGTACTTGCTTCGCAGGTTCTGGATCTCCGTATCGATGTCGTCCTCGAGCTGCATCTTCACCTCGTCGAACTCCCTCTGCAGGTCGCCCTTCTCCTCCTCGTACGTGATCCTCAGGGACTTGTCCTCGTCCAACTTCTGCTCGAAGTCTTCGGTCAATTCAGACACGTACTTCTCGTGCGTCCCAATCAGCATGCGCTGCTGATTCTCCCATCGGTCTTTCTGGAGGTCGCGCTCGTGGCACTGGTGCTGGTACCGCTCCACCTCGCCCATGATCTTCTGCTGATAGCTGCCCTCCAGCTCCTGCAACTGGTGCTGGTGCTTCTCGTCCATTTGTTTCAGTCGCTCTTCGTACTCCATCTCCATGTCGTTCTACGACGAGTTAGTTTAGAATGGTCTTAATGCGAGGAGCGAAACGACGAAATGAACGAGGAGTTTCAATATGAGCGGCGATTTCGAAGAGCCGATGAGTTCTCTTCGTTTCAATATGAGCGGCGTTTTCGAAGAGCCTCCTCGTTGTAATCATGACGCCTTCGTAATCTCGTCGCTTCACTCCCCGATAATTTAGAATACTCTTAATGCTCGTCGCTTCGCTCCTTGAAGTAACTCGCGGAATTACCGCATTCCCAGCTCGTCGCTTCGCTCCTCGCTGGGCTTCCGTCCTAACAGTTTCTCACCTTCTCCTCGCTCAAGAGCTCGTATTTGTTCTTGTCTTGCTCCAAATCTTGCGTGAACTTCTCCGTCTGCTCCTTGATCTTCTCGGTGTAGTTCATGTCCTTCAGCCTGAGCTGGTACTCGTTGTGGAGCGCGAGCTCGTCGACCTTGTTCTTGAGCTCCTGCATGAGAGCGTGCTTCTCCTCCAAATCTGATTTGGTGACCAAGACCTCTTCGCTCCAGGCCATGGCCCCGCTGTCGGTCTTGCCGGTGAGGGAGCGCTTGTCGCTCTTGTCCTTGACGCTGAAGACGCACAGGTTTCCGACGTCGTCGGCCACGAAGAGGAACTGATCGTTGTGGGAGATCCTCATGCGAGTGACGGGGCCGCCTAGGCAGGGGTACTCGAGGTACTCTCCGCCGAGGGGGAAGGCGTACGCACGGACGCAACCGGGCTTCTTGTCGACCGCCGTAACGGCGAACATGGCGTGCTGGGAGTGGGACAGAATGATCTGGCCCAAAGGCACGTCGGAGTCGCACACGACCTTGGTGTTCATGTCCGGGAGCTCGAGCTGCCTGATCATCTTCTCCGAGCCGACCGCCCAAATGTGCTCGTTGTTTCCAATCGCGCAGTTGTACATGATGCCCTTCTGGACGAAGTCGCCGATTCGAGTTCCCTTGGCGACGTTCCACAAGTACACCGCGCCGTCCTGACCACAGGATATGAGAGTGCTGTCGTCGTCTCCCCAGGTCAAGCCCTTGACCTTGGAGTTGTGTCCCCTCATGTCCTGGACCTTCTCTCCGGTGTAAAAATCGAAGATGCAGATGATGTTACCGTTGACGGCGGCGAAGTACTGCCCTCCGTGAGAGAAGCAGCACTCCTTACACATCTTGATGGACACCTCACGGAAGGGACGAATATCGTCCATCAGAACGTTCATGAGCCTGAGCTTGTCCGCGAAACCGATGAGCAGGTGAAGTCCGGAAGGGTGGAACGCGACTGAGAGGGGATCCTCGTTGAAGGTCTTGAAGAACTCAAGCTTGAAGTCCATGTAGTTCCAGATTCTGACGGTCTTGTCCATTCCTGACGTGACGGCTAGAGGTTTCCTCACGCATAGATCCATTCCAGTGATCGCTCCAGGACCGTGAAACTTGCACATAACGTCCTTGACGTCTTCGTTCTTCACGTTGTTAGGGTTGACCATGCTGCACTGCACGATTTGATTGTCTGAGAGGACGGCGACGAGGGAGTCCTCGTTAGGGGAAAGGGACATGCTCATGATCTCGCTGGAGTGGTTGATGACCGACCAGGTGCAGGAGCACTGGAACATGTCGGAGGCGGAGGCGGGGCGGTCGGTTACGAGGGAGTAGAGGCGGAAGGTCGCGTTGGAGCAACCGGCGATGAAACCCTTGGAAACGGCAACGAGGGATTCAATGCGGATGGGGCCGGAGAAGGAAGAGTCGGCGTTTTCGCCGGAGGAGGAGGAGGCGAGGCCCATGTTCTTGGGGGACTGGGCGAGCTTGCAGAGGAGGGAGGACTTCTCGTACACGAGGAGGTCTCCGTCGTCGGTTCCGACGACGAGGTGGTCCTCAGGCTGCTTCATCCAGGCGTGGCAGAGCACGTTCGTGTCTGTGAGGGTGGAGCTGGGTATGACGCGGAGCTGTCGAGGGGGGAGGGGGTTAGAGTTTAAAATGTTTTTGGTGCTCGTCGCTCGATCTCCTCTATAATGTTCTTAACCTTCCTCAAACATTCTCTCACCTCATTATCCAAAACCCTATAAAAACAAAGCTTATCCTTCCCACTCACACAAGCCACGCTCGCATCCAAAGGGCAAAAGCTCGTCTGATACAACGGACTATGCTCCGATACTTGCACGTAAGATAATACCTTCGCTTTATTCCAGTTCCAACATACGAGAGTCCAATCAGGAGCACCTCCGAGTGTAAGTAAAAGTTGGTTATCAGCACTAAAAGCCATATTAACAACCGTCTTAGTACTCCATTTATCGTAGTGTAGGTTCTTGAATTTTCGGAGGGTGCGGATGTTGTAGACGGCGATTGAGGCGGTGTCGCCTTTTTCGGCAATGGCGATGTACTTTTTGTTGGGGCAGAGGGAGACGGAGGAGATGCCGGAGGCGGATTCGCGACCGTGGATGAATTTTTGACGTTTCTGGGGTTGGGGTGGGGAAGGGAGGGGGTTA
>BLQM01000059.1:62762-92494 GCA_012489335.1 Triparma laevis f. inornata
GGGGGTAGTAGGGGTCGCAGGGGGTTGAGGAGGGGGTGAATAAACTCTCTCAATAAGGTTTGATCCATCACGGCGAACCTCTTTTTCGCCCAAGCACACCTGGATACCGTCCGCAAAACGCTTAGCACACGTTACCAGCGTCACAACTAAAACAGTCTCCCACGATCCTGAACGTTCTCAAGTTCGCGCACGCCCTTCATAACCCCCAAAATCCAAACCCACGGCATTTCATTAAGTAGCTAGTTCGAGTGTCTCGTGATCTTA
Organism: Triparma laevis f. inornata; assembly: GCA_012489335.1. Taxonomy (NCBI): domain Eukaryota; class Bolidophyceae; order Parmales; family Triparmaceae; genus Triparma; species Triparma laevis. The sequence goes on from BLQM01000059.1 coordinate 63,027, forward strand.
CCTCCATCTGATCGTAGAACACGAGATTATGACCAGCCACATAAGAGATCACAGAATCCTCAACGAAATCGACGTTGTGTCTGGGGGGGGGAGGAGGGGGGCGAGCGGAGAGGTGAGATTTGAAAGGTTGGGTCGTTTTAACCCGAAGGCCTTAACAGACGAGGCTGGCTTACTTTATATTTCCATTCACGCCGAAGATGAAGCGGTTCTGTAAGCCTGAGCTCATAATTAAGTAGTGGGGGGTGAGGTATTTGAGAGCAAAAGAGAAAAAAGTGGCGGGGGAGGGAATTTGGGGGTAGGAAAGGCAAATTGACCTGCCCCAAAAAACCTGAAAAGGATGAGTAGCTTGGAGCTAGATCAAAAGCTTAATATTTCAGTAGGTCAAGCTTCAACGTCGTGGAACTGTTGTCAGTGTGATAATTTACTCTACGCCTACGATCTAGGCCGTTAGTTACGCATGAATGACTTATTTTCAATGAATTTAATGCCTCAAAGTTTTGGCGATCGAATGCGATCGCTTTTCGGTTTTTCGAGGCATCCCATGAAAAGTACCGTCGTCAAGGAGTTTCCTCGTTGAAGGTTCTCGAGTTTATTGGTTACGGACGGCCCAAAATTGATTACCGTCTAACTCAAAATCCCTAAAACTACACACAGTACCCCCCCAAAAAACCTCCAACCTCTCCTCCCTCCCTCTCCGATGTCTGATCAAGCTCCCCCCCCCACAACAACCGACGACGGCGCCCCCACCAATTCCCAAGACCTAACCGTCTTCGTCCAAAACCTCCTCGAACAGATGCAGAGTAGGTTTAGTCAGATGAGTGACGCTATTATTGGGAGGATCGATGAAATGGGGAATAGGATTGATGATTTGGAGAAGGTGAGAGGTCGGGAATTTGTGTTGGGGGTGATGGAGGAGAGAGAGAGAGAGAGAGAGAGAGTGGGATGGGTGGAAACGAGAATTTACGTGTTTCTTACGTACCCTTCAAATTTTAACAGCTGTTCGCTTTCGCTCGTCGTCCTCGTGCGTGCTTTTCACAGAGCATCGCTGATTTAATGGAACAAGCTGGAGTCGAGACCCAAGGCGAGAAAGAGATGAACCAGGGTTCTTAATTCTAGCCAAGAAAGAAGAAAATGAGATTTATTGTTTATTTTAGAAAAAACACACGCCCCCTTCCCTCGTTAATATTTATTTTACTCGTCGCTGACGCAGCTGTTCGGGTTCCTTCCCTTGTTACTACGATCATATCGAATGACGCTCTCCTCTACATCTCCGTTGCAGACGAAGACGTTCATATTTTCTTCGTTGCACATGCACCCCCCTGCATCATCGTTACAACACGGCACGAGGGATGGATCGCTTCCCATCCTCGCTTGATTGGGTACGGGCGTCATACCTTCTTCGTGTTGTTTGATGGCTTTGCGGATGATCTTGAGGCCGTTAATGTATTCCGTTGTGGTGGAATTTAGGATGAAGTTCTCGCCGGGATCGCGGTCGACGTTGAACATTATGGGGGGATCGTGGAAGACGGCGTCTTTGAAGGCACCGGTGCCGTCGAAGGTGCTGTTGTTGGTTACGAAGTGGGCTTTGAGAGAGCCACAGCGGGCAGCCCAGAGGCCGGGGCAGCCCTCGTCGTACCCGCAGTCGGTTTCCCAAGGCTGGCCTTTGTAGTGGAAGATGCATTCGTGGGGCGTCTCAAATGCGCACTCCTCCTTGTCAGAAAAGAGCAAAGTGCTTAAATCAACCCCGTCGTATACCCTGTCCTCCTCAAGGGGAGCGCCGGCGATCGCCGCGATGGTGGTGAAAATATCGTAGGTCGCGACAACATTCCTTTCAACGCGAGGCTTGATCTTCTTTCCCATCGAAATGATGCCTGGAACACGAACGCCTCCCTCCCAAGTCGTGGACTTCCCGTCTCTCAACAAACCCGCCGACCCCCCAGCAAGCTTCTCTAACAACCACGGACCGTTGTCGGACGTGAAGAAGACCATGGTGTTCTCCCTCTGGTTTGACTCGTCCAAACTCTTCAAAATCTGACCAACCGCGTCATCCAATTCCGCAAGCGCATCCCCGTAAACACCTCTGGTTGTTGAGTTACAGAACTTCTCGCTCGCGTGATTCGGCACATGCACGTGATTAAACGGTAGATAAAGTAGGAAAGGCTCTTCATCAGTTTCATCCGTAATGAAACTAACAGCCTCCTCAATATACCTATCACTCAACAAATTAAGATCCGTAGGTTGTTCGATAATCTCGTACGATCCAGGTTGATCTTTAACGCTTCGGATTAGTGGTAAAGGTTGAGCCCCATCTCCGCTTGAGTCCCAAGCTGATACTCCCATGTCAGTACTGTAAGGTACGCCGTAGTAACTATCAAAACCGTGACTAGTCGGAAAGTGTTCAGGTGAAGTACCCATATGCCATTTTCCAACCGCCTATTTTATTTCTGTGCGTTAAAAAAAATATGATCGTAGCCGGTTTATGGTCGTCGGCTTCAGCTGCGTTCGTGCTCGTCAATTCGCAAGCGTTATGCTTGTCGCTTCGCTGCTTCTTCGCACCTTCGTCCTGTACCCTGATTTCTTGAGTAAGCTAGCAATAGTCGTTTCGTTAGAAGGCAGCCCCCCAACACTGTTAGGCATAAGCACGCCTCCGAACATGTTCCCACCAGCCATGCCATTACGGCTCGGTAAACGTCCAGTTAACATCGAAGCTCTACTAGGGCTGCACAAAGGATGCCCGGAATACCTGCACCGCGAGTGTAGCGAGCGACGAGCGAACGCGGATCCGTGTTAGAAATTCACTTCACAGTGTCGCTGTCTCTCTCTATAAGTAAAACCTTCTCACCATTGCGTGAAACGAACACCTGAGGAAGCAAGAGAATCGATATTCGGAGTTTCAGATGTAGGATGTCCGTAAGAGGATAAATCACCGTAGCCGAGATCGTCGGCGAAAAGGATTATAAAGTTCGTTTTAGGTTGGACGCCACGCGCGTCCCCCCCCGAAGAAGTTGAGGCCAAGATTAGGGTCACAGCCGCTAGGAGCAAGGTTAGGGGTAGCATTTTCATAACCCTTACTGTAAGTAGATAAGGCGGGTACGGTTAACTTTGACGAATGCGGGCTTAAAAATTTGAGAGGGAGATCTCAGGCCGATAATCAAAAACCCCCTGCCTCAAATCGCCTCTCTCTATAAAATTTACCCCCCCTACCTCTATCCTTCCGTATCCCGCCTATTTACTACCAGGAACGGTACCTACTCAAACCTTCCTCTCAACAGACTCTACCCCTCTCAATTGCCTACCTCGTAACTTCCCTTTCCTCCTCCTAAAATTCATACCTAACAGCCCGGCCCCCCTCCTCTCTTCCCCCCCTCTCCCCCACGTTCGTTTCCCTAGTCCACGAAACAAACAAACTCAGATCACCATGGGAGATGAAGGCGAAGACGTTCGACTGGAGTTCGTGTTTAAACAGGTTCAGGCGACTTATAAGAATGTTAATATGGAGAAGTTCGAGGGTTTTTGTAATGCGGAGGGGACATTGGAGAGCGTTTATGAGGTGAGAGTTTGGGACGAGCCGTGAAGAGGAGTGAGACGGCCGTCGTTTTAAAATATATTATTATTACCCTGGGCGGTTAATTTTTGAATCACATCTTTCTCTTTTTTAGTACTAACAACAACAATTCCAAATCAAAATCATCACACGCACTGGCAGTTCCTCGACGGGGATCTCTTGACTCTTTACTTCTCCGAATCGAGGGGTACGATTAGTTTGAAGACGCAGCCTCCGGGGACTTTGAAGTCGGTGCACCTTTTTTTGACGAAGGCGGAGCAGAAGGTGAGCAACGTGCGGGGCGCGCGATCCGAGTTTGAGTCCTCGTCCTCGTCCTCGTCCCCACCGCCCCCACGCCCCTTCTTCTAACACTTCTCGCTTCGCTCGCCGCTCGTTCGCTCGCCCCCCCCCCAGCCCATCTCGGACGAATTCTACCGCTCCGAAATAATCCAAGGCGACCTGACCTCCGACGCTTTGGAACACATGTCCCGCATCGCCGTTGAAGTCTACCTCCCCCTCCTGACCAATGAGAAGAACCAGGACCAGTGGTCCGAAATGGTCGCCAAAGACGTCACCGAAACCTTCTCCGAGTTCGTCGCCAACGTCCAAATAACCCAAGGAAACATTCTCGGAACCACCACCCTCCCCCTCCCCCCCCAGCACGCTCTCCTCGACTCCAAAGAGAACCCCGAGGAAATCCTCCGCCGTTCAATGTCAATAAACCCCGACGATAACTCCGACCTAACCGGTGAATCCCCCAAAATATCCCATAAAGATAGAGTCCACCAGTTAGAGTCTTGTCTGATAACTTGGACGAAGCAGATTAAGAGCGTTTTGAAGAGGGAGCCGGAGCAGCTGCTTAGCGAGCCTACTAATCCGGGACCGTTGGAGGAGCTGGATTTTTGGAAGAGCAAATCTGATAACCTCAACAGGTGAGAATAAAGAGTTACCTCTCTTCCTCCACTTCCCAAAAGCACATCTAACACGGGCTCGCTGCCCCCCCCTCAGCATCTTCTCCCAACTCCAATCCGAGCGCGTCCGCCGTCTCCTCCGTTTCCTCGACCAAGCCAAATCAACCTACAACGGCCCCTTCGCAAAGCTCTGCAAAGAAGTCTTCCAATCCCGCGCCGAATCCTCCAACAACACCAAATTCCTAAAGCCTCTAAGAGGCTGGTTCGAGAAGTTAGAGGACGAGAGTGATTTCCCGAATTTGGTTAGTCATTTTACGCCTATTATGCATTTAATACTCTTGGTGTGGAAAGGTTCAGCTTATTACAATACGCCGGGAAGGTTGGTTGTTCTTATTAGGGAGCTTTGTAATACTTTGATCAGGCAGGCGCAGAAGTATATTAATGGGAGTAGGGTTTTTGAGATGATTGAGCAGGAGGAGGTGAGACAACGACAATTTCAAACAATTTTAGACGATGTTTATTAAGGAAATCAATTCTAACCCTATAATAACCCGCAGTGCCGCACTGCCATCGATATGCTCCACATGGTCGTGAAAGTCTTCGGAAAGTTCAAAGCCAGCTTCTTTGAGTACAAGGCCAAGGCCAACGCCGAGTGCCCCAACAACCAGTGGCGCATGCAGAACAACGCTGTCTTCGTCCGCCTCGACGCCTTTCTCGAGCGCTGCCACGACATCTGGGATTTGACACGTACGATCATGCAGTTCACGAAGCTCGCGAAGATCGAGGTTGGAGGGACAAAGGGCAAGACGCTCTCCACCAGCGTCAACCAGATCTCGTTCGACTTCAACACGGCGGTGGAGGCGATCAAGGGCGTCGACTATGATATCATGGACTTGGACGCTAAGCAGTTCGAAGACGCGTACTACGAGTTCAGGGGTAGGATTAAGGAGGTGAGACAAATAGACAACAAGTACAAGAGCAAGATCAAGATCAACAACAACAACAACTCCCCCCCCGAATTATCCCCACTAACGCTCGCTTCACTCGCCGCCCCCAACCCCCGCCACAGCTCGAACGCCGCCTCGGCTCGGTCATCACGCAGGGCTTCGACGACTGCTCGACCGTCACCGGTCGCTTCAAGCTGCTCGACTCCTTCGACTCGCTCGTGCTCCGTCCGGTCATCGCTGACGACCTAGAGAAAAAGCACGGAGCCCTCATCTCATCTTACGCCGAGGACGTCACCCAGGTCCTTCAGATCTTCATCGAGAACAAGAATTCCCCTCCCATCGGCAACAACCTCCCCCCCATCGCCGGAGCCCTCACCTGGTGCCGCGGCCTGCTCGAGCGCGTCCGCCTCCCCATGGAGAAGATGAAGAACCTCGACGCCAAGGTCCTGGACCGCGAGGACGCTCGGGAAGTCGTCAAGATGTACACCTCCCTCCTCGGCCAGCTGGCCGACTTTGAGCGCATCAAGATCGAGGCCTGGGGCCAGTCCATCGAGGAGTCATCCCAAGCAAAACTCAAGAACCCGCTGCTCCGCGCCGGAGGAGGTGAGAAGTTGCGAGGAGCTGGGAATGCGTTTATTCCGCGAGTTACGATACTAGAAGCACTTTATACTAGCGAGGAGCGGAGCGACGAGGATTTTTACTTGATTTCGTTCAACTCATCGCCTCGCTCCGAGCGCTCCACGCATTTGTACTTAATTTCGTTCAACTCGTCGCTTCGCTCCTCGCTGGGAATGCGTGAATCGGCTCGCTTCGCTCGCCGCTCGTTATGACACTAGAAGCACTTAATACTAACTCGTCGCTTCGCTCCTCGCTCGGTCTTCGCCCTCGCCTCGCTAATGCCCCCCCCTACCCACGTCGCAGCTCCGCTCAACGCCCCCCGTGGTGCTCAGCCCCTCCTCCACGTCAACTTCGACCCGCTCCTCACTCGCCTCCTCCGCGAAGTCAAGTACTTCCTTCTCCTGGGCCTCCAGGTCCCGGAGTCCGCCCTGGAGATTTACCAGCGCGGAGAAGTGTTCCGCCGCCACATGGGCAACCTCGACCTTATTGTGAACGTTTACAACAAGATCCAGTACTCCCTTCTCCCCGTCGAGCGCCCCCTCCTCCGCTCCCAGCTGGACAAGATCAACAAGTCCCTCGCGCAGGGCATCGACTCGGGCTCCAAGAAGGGCAAGTCCCTCAACTGGAAGTCCAACGGCATCGACAACTTCATCACTGAGGCCATGTCCGAGATCCGCCGCGTCGACGGTACGCTGGGCGTCATGAAGTCCAACCTCCGCCGCATTGAGACACTTCTTGAGTCGTGGACGGAGAAGCCCCTCTTCGAGCGCACCTCCAAGACGGCCTCCATCACCGACTTCGAGATCCTTCTGCAGAACATCAAGAAGGCGCAGTACCACGCCATCAAAGAAGGTGGCCAGGAAGTTCACAAGGTGAAAAACTGCGAGGAGCGAAGCGACGAGCTGGGAATGCGTTATTTCCGTCCGTAAATCGTCTGCGCTAGTAACAGCAGTCTAGGTACCGACGCCACAATCACCACTGCGTAATTCTAACTCGTCAACGTCAATCTTCACGCGACTCGCTACGCTCGTCGCAGCTTCTCAAAGACACAAACCGCTCCCTCAAGGTCTCGCAGGGACTCCCTGACTGGAAGGCGTACGTCGACTTCATCAACTCCATCATTGTTGGTGGCTTGATCGAAGTCGTCACCGTCTCCCTCAACTCCCTCGAGAACAACCTCGACAACGACTTCATCGTCAAAAACAACTACTCGCCGCTTCTCGAGATCGACCTAGACCTGTACGACAAGGACGTCATTTACCACCCCGAGATCCGCTTCATGCAGACCAAGGATACGTCGAAGTTCGGACTTCGCAACCTCATGTGGGTGTGGATTTCCGGCATCCTGGGCATCGGAGGCGTCTTCAAGCGCCTCGACGGCTCCGATGGCTCGTACCGAATGGAGCTCCAGACCGATCCCGCTGTCACCATACTGCTCGCCAAGATCAACAAGCACATGCACATGATCGAGGTCAAGTCGAACCGCTACCGCCGCCAGTTCAGCAAGTACGAGTACCTGTGGAGCTCGGACTTGCACGAGCTCTTCCGCGAGTTCCTCGCCTCCGCCATCAAGGAGGAGGAGATTCAGCCGCTCGAGCCCGCCAACAAGGGCGAGGAGGAGGTGAGAAGCTGCGAGGACGAAGCCCAGCGAGGAGCGAAGCGACGAGCTGCTAGTAGCTGCTTGTAGCTGATCTCCGCACTATCATCGCTACGCAATTCTAACTCGTTAATGCTCGTCGTTACGCTCGTCGCAGCTCGACGACGACGGCAACCCCATCCCTAACCCAGCCAAGGTTGAGGAGGAAGAAGTTGAACTCGAGAAGCGCCAGGTGCTGGACCTTTCCCTCTTCGACGAGAAGATCAAACAGTACCTGCACATTCAGGACGAGATCGAGGGCCTCAAGCACGTGCACGACATGGAGTTCCTCCGCATTAACGGCCAGCCCATCAAGCAGGCCATGGGCACGTGGGTGACCAAGTGGATGTACCTGTACACCGGCTACATCCAGAAGTACATCACCGAGCAGCTGCAGGACATGAACAGCTTCCAGGACATGGTCAACTTGGGCCTCGACGAGGATCCCTCCTCCTCCAAAGAGGTCCTCATGCGGATCATGGGTTACATCAGGGACGTCCGTAAGAAGATGCCTACCATGGCGGGTACTTTCGGTCCCCTCCGCGACATGGTCATGTTGCTCAAGTCTCACGGCATCACGCTCGACCTCGGAGAGGTCAACAACGAGCCCGCGGTCGAGTACCTCGAGCGCGCGCCGATGCTCTGGGACAACATCGTCAACAAGACCTTCCGCGTCAAGGAGGAGATCCATCCTTTGCAGAACGCCATGGTGGACAGCATCCGCAAAGACATTGCCGCCTTTAAGAAGCGCGTTGGCGAGTTCAGTGCCGACTTCAAGACGAACGCCCCCTTCAACTGGGGCTTCGACAAGCGCACCGAGGTCTACCAAACCTTCGACATCTACTTCAAGAAGCTCTCCGGATTCGAAAAAGAGGCCTCAGACTTCAACGAGCTTGAAGAGGTGAGTTGGGTTAGAGAAGGGTTAGGGACGAGCTGCACAAAATATAATTTATAATATAATATTCTAACCCCCCCGTCCCCCCCCCTCCCTCCCCATCACAGCTCTTCGAACTCTCCCGCTCCCGCTCGGCGGAACTTGTCGAGATGCGATCTGAGCTTATGCTGCTCAAGACCACGTGGGACATGGCCAACGCCACCATCGCCCTCTTCAAGTCCTGGCAGCAGACCACCTTTGCGACTATCAACTCTGAGGACCTCCTCGACGAGGTCAAGTTGCTCCAGAACCAAATCAAGAGGATGCCCCGCCAATGTCGCGCCTGGGGAGTGTACAACCTCATCTTCGAGGAAGTGCAGAACATGGCTGTCGTTCTCCCCCTTGTCCACGAACTCCACAGCCCCTCCATGCGCGATCGCCACTGGAAGCAGCTCTCCATCATCACGCACAAGCACTTCGAGAAGACCCCACAGTTCTGCCTGCAGGACCTGCTGAGTTTAGAGCTGCACAACTGCGTCGAGGGGGTATTGGAGCTCGTGGAGATTTCGGTGAAGGAGCTGAAAGTGGAAAAGAAGCTCACCACCATCGAGGACACCTGGACCAACCTCCAGCTGGGGTTCACCCGCCACAAGGATACCGAGGTGTTTGTCATTGGCGCCCCCGACGAGGTCCTTGAGCAGCTCGAAGCCAACCAAATGGACCTGCAGTCCATGGCTTCCATGGGCAAGTTCGTAGACTTCTTCCGCGACAAGGTCGTCTACTGGCAGAGTAATCTCTCGACGGTGGAGACCGTGTTGAAGCTCATGCTCACGTGCCAGCGCGGCTGGACCTCGTTGGAAGCCATATTTCTGGCTTCTCAGGACATTCGGGCGCAGCTCCCTGTGCACACCAAGAACTTCGAGAACGTCGACAACGAGTTCAAGGAGCTCATGAAGGATGCCTCTGTTAGGCCGGGGGTGGTCGAGTGCTGTTCGACCGACGGAAGGGAACAGTCGCTTAGTAGTATGTCGAAGCAGCTAGAGTCGTGCCAAAAGGCGTTGAACGAGTATTTAGACACCAAGAAGAACATCTTCCCGCGCTTCTACTTCGTCTCGAACACGGCGCTGCTGGATATTCTGTCCAACGGAAACAACCCGCCCAAGATCATGCCGCATTTAGGTGAGACAAGGCGTCACGAGGAGCGAAGCGACGAGTTAAATCTTACGGTATTGGGTCACTCCGCTCCTCGTTTATGCTATCTCCACCACTAACACGCTCGCCGCTCCTCGCTACGCTCGTCGCAGGCTCGATCTACGATGGCATCGGGTCTCTGTCCTTCGTCGATCCCGAGGAGGAGGAGAAGCCTGAGGGGGACGAAAGTTCTGTCGTCACAGAGACCGTGATCGCCAAAGTTCCCGAGAAGGCCAACGCCATGAATGCCAAGGACGGCGAGTCCGTTCAGTTTGAGCACGACTTTAAGATGACCGGGGCGGTGGAAAACTGGCTCAACAAGCTCACCTCGTTCATGCAGAATACGTTGCGATCAGTGACGGAGCAATCTTTGAAAGAGGCCAGTAATTGGGATGTGGACAACCCGCGCGAAGAGTGGCTCTTCAACTACCCCGGGCAGATTGCCCTGCTTGCCTGCCAGGTGTTGTGGACCGAGGAGACCACCGGTGCTTTAGAGGAGTACGAGAACGGGCAGGAAGATGCGGTGAAGAAGTACTACAACACTTGTTTGAGTAGATTAGAATCTTTGATTAAGTTGGTTCAGGGAGATTTGAAGAAGGGCGACCGAACCAAGATCATTGTTTTGATTACCATCGACGTCCACTCTCGCGACGTCGTCGAGGGCTTGATCGCCAAGCGCGTCGACAACACGTTGGACTTCGCCTGGCAATCCCAGCTCAAGTTCTACTGGATCCAAGAAAAGGGGGAGAGGGAAGTTAGTATCCGCATCTGCGACTTCCACACCAACTACAGTTTCGAGTACGTCGGAAATATTGCGAGGTTGGTCATCACTCCGTTGACCGATCGTTGTTACGTCACTTTGACTACGGCGTTGAGGTTGTACCTTGGAGGAGCGCCCGCTGGACCCGCCGGTACCGGAAAGACTGAGACCACCAAGGATTTGGCGAGGGCGCTCGGCCTGCCCTGCTATGTTTTCAACTGTTCCGACCAGATGAACTACCAGACCATGGCAGACATCTTCAAGGGACTCGCGCAGGTCGGCGCCTGGGGTTGCTTCGACGAGTTCAACCGTATCATGATCGAAGTTTTGAGTGTTGTGGCGAGTCAGGTCAAGTACGTGCTGGATGCAGTGGTGAACTTCGCCGTGCCCGGAAACCGCGAGAAGAAGTACGCGAATTTTCCGGCTGGCACGCCCCCCACGAAGGTCGGCGACTTTGATTTCTTCGGAGAGACCGTTAGTTTGGTCCCCACGTGCGGCTTCTTCATCACCATGAACCCCGGTTACGCGGGGAGGACGGAGTTGCCCGAGAACTTGAAGGCGCAGTTCCGATCGTGCGCCATGATCCGCCCCGACTTGAAGCCTATTTGCGAGAACATGCTTATGAGTGAGGGTTTCATCAAGGCCCGCCCGTTGGCCATCAAATTTGTGACTTTGTACGAGCTGAGTGCTGAGCTCTTGAGTAAGCAGGTGAGAAAATGTATGGAGAGGAGTGAAGTGTTGCGAGGAGGTACCATTTTTGCAACGCAATTCTAACTCGTTTACTCCAATCTTCCTCGCAGGCTCACTACGATTGGGGTCTACGTGCCGTCAAGTCCGTTTTGCGCGTTGCCGGTAATTTGAAGCGCGAGGACACCAGTGTTGATGAGGATGCCGTATTGATGCGCGCCCTCCGTGACTTCAACACTCCCAAGATTCCTAATCAGGTGAGCCCCCGCGGGGACGAGTAGTTTTGCACCGCCGTTTTCACTCACAGCCCATTCTAACCCATCAACCCCAATCTTCACGCAACTCGCTACGCTCGTCGCAGGATTCGCCCATCTTCTTGCGCCTCATTGCCGACCTCTTCCCGGGACTCGACATCCCTCCCAAGATCAACGAGAGCTTGAAGGACAAGTGCGTGAGCGTTTGCGAAGAAATGAACATGCAGCACGACGGCGCCTTCGTCCAGAAGGTAACCCAGTTCCAGGAACTGTTGGACGTCCGCCACTCCGTCATGTTGCTGGGACCGGCAGGCGCTGGTAAGACCAGTGTCTGGAAGGCCCTGCAAGCCTGCTGGAACCAGAATTTGGCCAAGCCTACTTGCGTTAGCGAAGTCGTCAATCCCAAGGCGGTGACCAGTGATGAGCTCTACGGCTACATGACTTTGGCCAAGGACTGGAAGGATGGAGTTTTGAGTATCGTCATGAGGAACATGTGCAAGTGCTGGGCTCCCTACACAACCAGCCAGGAGATGCAGTGGGTGGTCTTGGACGGAGATATTGATGCGGTGTGGATTGAGAGTATGAACACTGTGATGGACGACAACAAGGTTTTGACGCTTGTGAGTAACGAGCGTATCCCGTTGACGGACCCCATGCGAATGATCTTCGAGATTCACAGTTTGAAGAACGCCACCCCGGCCACTGTTAGTCGCGCCGGTATTCTGTATTTGAACGAGAACGACATTGGCTACCAGCCCTTCATCGAATCGTGGATTGCTGCGAGGGGGGATGCCATTGAGAAGTCCATTTTGCCTTCACTGTTCTCCGCCATCATTCCTGCTGCTTTGGCCATCTTCAACGATAAGTCTTTGGAGACCTTGGTTGAAATTAGGGTTATTAGCGTTATCCAGACCATCTGCTATTTGTTAGAGGGCATGTTGGGGAAGATGAAGAAGGATGGCAAGAACAAGGACAGTATTGAGAAGATCTTCCTGTACTGCGCAATGTGGAGTTTTGGAGGAATGATGTCCGCCGACCGCAGCAACGACGCCAAGAAGAAGTTCAGCAACATGTGGAAGGGTGTCTTCAAGGCCATCAAGTACCCCGACAGTGGAACCGTCTTCGACTTCTTCGTCGACCCGGTGACCGCTGCGGTGACTCCGTGGGCGGACAAGGTGAGAGACAGCGAGGAGAGAAGGGGGGGGAAATACGTTTATTCCGTATGTTACGAGGATCCACGAGGAGCGAAGCGACGAGCACTAAGAACATTCTAAACTAACTCGGCTCGCTAATGCTCGTCGCTACGCTCGTCGCAGGTTGAGAGTTTCTCTGTTGGCGATGGCAGCTTCGCCAACATTGTGGTTCCTACCGTTGATTTGACCAGGCTCACTTATTTGACCGACGTGCTTTTGAAACAGAAGCGCCACGTGTTGTTCGTGGGCGGAGCCGGAACCGGAAAGACAGCTTTGGTCAAGGACTATTTGAGGAATTTAGACGAGGGCACCATGACCGCCACCATCAACATGAACTACTACACCGACAGTGCGAGTATTCAGCAGCAGCTGGAACAGCCCATCGACAAGAGGAGCGGAAAGTCGTACGGCCCGCCGACGGGGAAGACCTTGTTGTACTTTGTCGATGATTTGAACATGGCCATGGTCGAGACCTACGGAACTCAAACGCCCATTGAATTGGTTAGGCAGCACATGGACTACGGCAGCTGGTACGACCGCGTGGATTTGGGACTGAAGAAGAACATCCAGGACGTTCAGTTCATCTCGTGCATGAACAACAAGAGTGGAAGTTTCTTCGTTAACCCGAGGTTGCAGAGGCACTTCAGCAGTTTTGCCTGTGCTTTGCCCAGCGAGGAGGATCTGACCTTGGTATATGGGACGATTTTGGAGAACCACTTGAGAATGTTCCAGAACCCCGTGCAGAAGATCGGGGCGGCCATTGTTGACGCTACGATTACCGCTCACAAGGAGGTGAAGCGCCACGAGGAGCGAAGCGACGAGCTGGGAATACGACAATTACGGTCGCAATTCGTCTTGAGCTAGTAGTTCCAGTCTAAACGCTCAATCACCTTTCGTCGCCACGTAATTATAACTCATAAACAACAATTTAAATGCGACTCGCTACGCTCGTCGCAGGTTTCTGCGAGGTTCCTGCCTTCTGCGGTGAAATTCCATTACAACTTCAACATGAGAGATTTGTCCGCCATCATCGAGGGTCTGGTTATGAGCAAACCGGAGTACTTTTCCATGCCGTTGAAGATGTGCAGATTGTGGATGCACGAATGCACTCGCGTCTTTACGGATAGGTTGGTGTCGAATACTGAGATGAATAGGTGCTTGGATTTGCTGCAGGACGTCGCGAAGAGGTTCTTGGACCAGGACCCTGAGGAACTGTTCGCCGCTCCCAACATCTTCACCTCGTTCGCTACGAGCACGATCGACGATCAGCCCGCGTATTTGCCGATTTCTGACATGCCCCAATTGAAGTCAGTTTTGGAGGAGAAGCTGGCCGAGTACAACGAGAGCAACCCCATCATGGAGCTGGTTTTGTTCGAACAGGCCATGGAGCACGTCACGAGGTGAGGTACTGCGAGGACGAAGCCCAGCGAAGAGCGAAGCGACGAGCTACTAGTAGCTGCTTGTACCTGATCTCCGCACTATCACCGTTACGCAATTCTGACTCGTTAACACCAATCTTCATGCGACTTGCTACGCTCGTCACAGGATCGCTAGGATTGTTGGCATGCCCGGTGGCAACGCTTTGTTGGTCGGGGTGGGAGGCAGCGGAAAGCAGAGCTTGGCCAAGTTGGCTTCGTTCATCTGCGGGTATTCTGTGTACCAGATAAGTGTTACTAGTGATTATGGTGTTGCGGATTTGAAGGAGGAGCTGAAGGAACTATACAAGAAGGCGGGCGTGAAGCCTGCCGAGCCTATGGTCTTCATGATGACGGATAGTCAGATCGTCGACGAGAGATTTTTGGTGTACGTGAATGATCTGCTGAGTTCAGGGGTGATTCCAGATTTGTTCTTGAAGGACGAGTACGACGCCATCTTCGGGGCTTTGAGGAACGTGGCGAAAGCTGCGGGAGTGCAGGACACGAGGGACGCCATGATGGAGTTCTTCATTGATCGCGTCAAGACGAACCTCCACGTTATTCTGTGTTTTTCTCCGGTGGGAGAATTGTTTAGGATTAGGCCAAGACGCTTCCCTGGGCTCATTAATTGTACTAGTATTGACTGGTTCCACGCCTGGCCAAAAGACGCCTTGGTGAGCGTGGCACAGCGCTTTTTGGAGGAGGTGGAATTGGCCACTCCCGAGATCAAGGAGAACATCTGCTACCACGTCGCCGAAGTGCACTTGAGTGTGAACGCGGCCAGTGTACAGTACTTGGCCCAGGAAAGGAGATACAACTACACCACTCCGAAGTCGTTTTTGGAACTGATCGGGTTCTACAAATCGCTGCTAGGGGAGAAAAGGAAGCAGCTGGGCGACAACATCGAAAGGTTGGATACTGGTTTGAAGACGTTGCAGAACACCAACAAGGATGTTGAGCAATTGAAGAAGGATCTGGTCTTGAAGATGGTGGAGGTGGATGCGAAAAAGGAAGTCACGGACAACTTGCTGAAGGAGATGGGACTGCAGAGGACCGAGGCGGAGGCACAGCAGGAGATTGCCACGGTTGAGAAGAAGAAGGCGGACAAGGCTGCTGGTGAAGCGGCGAAAATTGAGGCGCAGGCTGATGGTGATTTGAAGGTGAGCCACCACGAGGAGCGAAGTGACGAGCTGGGAATACGACAATTACGGTCGTAATGAGTCTCCATGAGGAGCGAAGCGACGAGTTGAGAGAGAATTCAGTACTACTTCGACGTTACCTTTTAGCTGAGCCTCAGCACCTCCTAACGTTACCCGCACAATTCTTAATCCGTCAATTCCAATCTACATACGACTCGCTACGCTCGTCGCAGATCGCCAAGCCCGCCTTGGACGCGGCGAACGATGCCGTGAACTGCTTGGACAAGAACTCTTTGACGGAGCTGAAGGGCTTCAGCAACCCGCCGACGGGTGTTGATAAGATCACGCAGGCGGTCTTGATCATGATTAAGGGGGAGAAGAAGAACTTCGGCTGGGACAACGCCAAGAAGATGATGGCGAAGGTGGACGCCTTTTTGGACTCTTTGCAGAAGTACAGGGGAGAGGACATCCCGGAAGACGTGGTGAAGAGGGTTCAGCCTTTGCTGGCGGATCCTGTCTTCAAGTATGAGGTGATGAAGGGCAAGAGTTTGGCTGCGGCGAATTTGTGCAACTGGGTCATCAACATAATTTCGTTTAATCAGGTGAGGCACCACGAGGAGCGAAGCGACGGGCTGGGAATACGTCAATTACGGTCGTAATAAGTCTCCATTACAATTTAGCTGAGCCTCAGCACCCCTAACGTTACCACGCAATTCTAACCCGTCAACCCCAATCTTCGCGGCGACTCGCTACGCTCGTCGCAGATCTACAAGAAGGTGAAGCCTTTAATGGCGAGCTTGGAGGAGGCCAGAGCGGTGAAGGCCGCGGCGGAGGAGCAATTGGCGGGAGTGGTGGCGGTCATGCAGGGCATCGAGGAGAAATTGAACAAGCTCCAGAGTTCGTTCTTGGAGGCGACCGAGGCCAAGAAGGCGGTCGAGGACGAGGCCAACGCGTGCCAGGACAGGTTGGACTTGGCCGAGAGGTTGACCACTGGTTTGAGTTCCGAGAATGTGAGGTGGAGCAAGGAGATTGACAGCATGAAGAGGCAGGAGGTGACCATGAGCGGAAATGTGCTGTTGAGCGCGGCCTTCGTGAGTTATGTGGGCGCGTTCGGGGCTAGCTTTAGGGAGATGCTCTGGAAGAATACTTGGTTGCCAGACTTGATTAGTAGGGAGATTCCGCTTACGGAGGGAATCGACCCTTTGAACGTCTTGACGAATGATGCGAAGGTGAGAAGGGGGGGAGGAGGGGGAAGAATGCGAAGAGTGCGGACGTAATAATTTCTAACACGCCAATCGCTCATTTTGTTGTTGTAGGTTGCCAACTGGCAGAACGAGGGCCTACCGGCGGACAGGATTAGCGTGGAGAACGGAGCCATCATTAACAATGCCGAGAGGTGGCCGCTCATCATCGACCCGCAATTGCAGGGCATCAAGTGGATCAGGAAGCACGAGGAGGCAAAGTGCGCCGCGGAGGACAGCAAGGTCATCGTGATGCAGTTGGGCAGCAAGAGCTGGATGACCAAGGTAACAGCGGCGGTGGAGGCTGGAGATACCGTCATCATTGAGAACTTGGGAGAGAGTATTGACGCGGTGCTGGACCCGATCTTGATGAGGAGCATCTACAAGAAGGGCAAGAACATGTTCATCAAGCTAGGCGGAGAGGAGACCCAGTACGACCCGCAGTTCAGGCTGTACTTGCAGACTAAGTTAAGCAACCCCCACTACAAGCCCGAGATTGCGGCGCAGTGCACTCTGATTAACTTTATTGTTACTGAGAAGGGACTTGAGGACCAGCTGCTGGCGAAGGTGGTGGGCCATGAACAGCCCGCCCTGGAGAAGGAGAGGAACGACTTGGTCCAGGCCTTCAACAAGTACAAGATCCAGCTCCAGCAGTTGGAGGACGATTTGCTCTTCAAGTTGGCCAACGCGCCGGCCGATATTTTGAGCGACATCCCCTTGATCGAGGGGTTGGAGGCGACCAAGGATAAGGCCGTGGAGATTAATCTGGCCGTGAGGAAGGGCAAGGAGACCGAGATCGGAATCAACGAGGCAAGAGAGGTGTACAGGCCCGTGAGTAGTGAGGCATCGATGTTGTACTTCATGCTTTTGAAGCTTTGTGTCATGGACCACATGTACCAGTATTCGTTGGACAGGTGAGGCGGCGAGCGAAGCGACGAGCGAAGTGGACCGAACGACCATTGCCTTGATTTCTAACAAAATTAACTCTTATTTTCATGTCGCAGCTTCACCACGTTCTTCATGAAGGCGCTGGGCAAGGCCGCGGCCGAGGGAGAAGGAAGCGGCGGGGGGAACACGAGAGTGAACAACTTGATCAAGACTTTGAGGTGGACCATCTTCACGTGGGTGAGCAGGGGTCTATTCGAGAAGCATAAGCTGACTTTCTTGGCTCAGCTCACCTTTGGCTTGATGGCCAGGGGCAACATCGGAGAGAGCTCTGGGTATGACGCCGAAGGAATGAACTTCTTGATGAAGGGAACTAGGAAGGACAACGACGAGTCCCCGCTGGAATGGCTTCCGGACAATGCCTGGAACGCTGTTAGGGGACTGAGCGAGATGGAGGGCTGGGAGAGGTGAGGAACTGCGAGGAGCGAAGCGACGAGCTTAGAATACGTTAATTCCGTTCGTTATTCGACTGCGCTAATAGCAGCAGTCTAGATATCGACGCCACTATCACTGCCACGCATTTCTAAATCATTAACACCAATCTTCATTCATGCGACTCGCTACGCTCTTCGCAGGTTGGCCGGAGACATCGAGGAGAACGGGCCCAGGTTCTTGGAGTGGTTCAACTTGATCACGCCGGAGGAGGAGAAGCTGCCGTTGGACTGGAGGGAATTGGACAAGAACCCCTTCAAGAAGTTGATGGTGGTGAAGTGCTTGAGGCCCGACAGGACCCTTCCCGCGTTGAGGAATTTGATTGTTTCGACTCTTCCTGATGGAAAGGAGTACGTCATGTGCGATAGCAAGCTGAACAGCTTCCAGATCTTGGAGGAAGCGTACGACGATTCAACCCCGAGCACCCCCATCTACTTCGTTTTGAGCCCGGGAGCGGATGTTGCGAGTGATGTGGACAAGTTGGCCAAGCAGCAGAAGATGGTGTCTGGAGAGAGCTACTTCAACATCAGTCTGGGTCAAGGCCAGGACATTATCGCGACCGAGAGGTTGGACAATGGACACAAGATGGGCCACTTCGTGGTCTTGAATAACGTCCACTTGATGCCCAGGTGGTTGAAAGTGGTGGAGAAGAAGTTGGACGAGTACGCGTTGACGGGTAGCCACGAGAACTTTAGGATCTTCTTGAGTTCTGATCCTAGCAAGCAGGTGAGAGAAGAGAGGGGTGGGGGCGAACGAAGCAAGGATGTGTAGTAGTAGGACTGAACGACAGATGGAGGACTGGACAAATTGTTGCCACGCATTCTAACAAATTTTTTCTCGTCGCAGATCCCCATCGGATTGATCGAGAGGTGCATTAAGCTGACGAACGACCCGCCTAGTGGTTTGAAGGCCAACTTGATTGGAGCTATTAGCAGCTTCAGCAAGGAGGACTACGAGGACGCCGAGCCCAGGACGAGGGGAATCTTGTTCGGACTCTGCTACTTCCACGCCGTTGTGGTCGAGAGGAAGAAGTTCGGCGGCATCGGGTACAACATGATGTATCCCTTTGCGTTAGGAGATTTGAGGGATAGCGCGAAGTGCTTGAACAACTACATGGAGAACGCGCCTACGAAGATCCCGTGGGCGGATTTGAGGTACATTTTCGGAGAGATCATGTACGGAGGTCACATCGTTAACGACTTTGATAGGTTGATGGCCGAGAAGATGCTCGAGTTCATCATGAAGGACGAGCTGTTGGACGAGATGCCCATGTTCCCGTACGGGGATGATCCCAAGGTTAACTTCAAGGCCCCAAGTACGAGTTTGAGTTTCAACAGGGTTTTGGAACATGTGGAGACGGAGATGAACGATTCGCCTTTGGCCTTCGGTTTGCACACCAACGCGGAGATTGGGTTCAGGACCAAGCAGTGCGACGCTTTGTTTTTGACTATATTAGAGATTGCGCCGAAGGATTCAACAGCGGCGGCTGAGGGAGGTGCGTGTAGTGAGCGGCGAGCGAAGCGAGCCGAGGACGAAGCCCAGCGAGGAGCGAAGCGAAGAGGACGTGGACCGAGTGCGATGGGGCACTGTGAACATTGTAAACTTACTCGTCGCTTCACAGGTAACAGCAGTCAGAACACTGCGGAAGCGGTTTTGCAGGATATCTTGGACCTGTTCAAGGAAGTCAGGTACAGCAACGAGGACGTCGTCAGTCAATTGGACGAGGTCGGACCGTACCAGAACGTGTTCCTGCAGGAGTGCGAGAGGATGAACACTCTGTTGATCGAGGTTTGCGAGAGCTTGGAGGGGTTGAACATGGGCTTCAAGGGAGAGTTGACGATGACGGATGCGATGGAGAAACTTCAGAATGCGTTGTACTTGGATACTGTTCCGGCTACGTGGATGAAGCTCGGGTGGCCAAGCATGAGGAGCTTGAGCTCGTGGTTGACCAACGCGAACGAGAGGATCACGCAGTTGAGCGACTGGGTCGGCATGCCCGCGGACATCCCGGCGGTGACTTGGTTAGGAGGGTTGTTCAACCCCCAGAGTTTTTTGACCGCCATCATGCAGGTCAGCGCGCAGGCGGCCAACCTGGAATTGGACAGGCTGAGCATCGTCTGCGAGGTCAGCAAGAAGATGGACTTCAATGATGTCACGGCGCCCAGTAGGGACGGAGCCTTCGTCCATGGACTGCACTTGGAGGGAGCGAGGTGGAACTTGAGCAACGTGGTTTTGGAGCCCAGCTTGCCCAGGGAGATGTTCTGCCCGCTGCCCGTCATGAACTGCAAGGCTGCGATCGTGGACAGGCAAGACCAGAACACCTACATGTGCCCGGTGTACAAGACGAGGCAGAGGGGACCCACGTTTGTGTTTTCCGCGCAGCTGAGGAGCAAGAGTGTTCCAGCGAAGTGGTGTTTGGCTGGCGTGGCAATATTGTTGGACATTAATTAGGGGGGTTTGGGTGGGGTGGGGTGGGGTGGGGTGGGGTGGGGGTGAGGGTGGATTTTGTGTGTTGGCGATTGGCGTCGAATTGGACCTCGACTGTTGGTTGGTGATATGATGGAGTTTGCTCTTGGCTATTGACAATTGTAATTATAGGAGAGTTAGAGTAAAGATGAAGAGAAGGATGTTTTTTAACATAAAAAGTGTGCGTGTTTACTGTTTATTATTATTTTTATAGGATTGGTTTTAGGTGTTGAAATATGAAGAATGATTTTTGATCAAAATTTAGTAGACTTTCTTCAATTTCCGAGCCACGGGTATTGACGTATTAAAGCTACTATTGCTTCGATATTCCCGCTTGCTGTTAGGATTATTAAGTAATTCTTCGTGCACGTCATCGTATTTCTGTGATCTTTCCCAAGCTGCGCCTCGTATCCCTCGAGCCTTCAACCATTGCTAAGAACTAAAATTGATGACGATCCTGGACTCGCTTCAAACGCTTGGTAAGCACGTCTTCTGGGCCTGCTCCAAGCTAGTCCCCTCCTACATTGGCGTCAGCGACAACGGGAACAGCGTCACGTCCCAGGCCGTCCCCTACCTACGTGACCAGCAGAAAATTGCCGAGCTCGAAAAAATACTCGCCGAACGCGACGCGGAGAACGCAGCACAGGCGATAGAGATCACCGCGTTGACTACCGAGAACGCAACGCTAAAGCAAAACCAAACTCTCTAACAATTTAATAAAAACCGCTATCAAAATTACCACCATCCTGTCTTCGCAAAATCAAAATAAGCCGACGAGTTTTTCGTTTACTTAAAGTTAGTTCTTAAATTCTTACGTTCAACCTAGTTTCTCCTCGCTCCCTTAATTGCGCGGCTTCTTCTTCTTTTTCTTCCCCCCCTTCCCCCCGTCCTCGTCACTCATAGCACCACCGTGGCTGCTCATCAACTTCTCCTTTTTGGAGTTCTTCGTCTTTTTCTTCTTGCCCATTTTGTTGTTTCCGGGTTCCTCATTCATTTCCCCTTCAACAAATAGGGCAGTGGCAAAACCTTTACAACAAGCATCCCCCGCAACACAGTTACAACACGTACCCCCTGCACAATGCTCACATGCAGCTTGTATTGGAGAAACGCAAGCAAATGGTGATTTTGCCCCATTCTATCGATATCAATCAAGACAGGTTGGTGACCCAATCATCCTGACAGACTGAAGCATGGCCGCCAAAAAGCAGCTTCCACATTCTGAGGGTAAGCAAATCGCGCAATTCAGGTCATTTAAACTGCCGCCGCGGAGAGTGCGGGAGGAGATCACTGCGAAGAGCAGGAGGAGTAGGAGGATGAGCCTCATCGTTGCTGCGAGCATTGCGCACAGAAACAAGGACAAGGACGACGACGACGACGGCTTAAAAACGATTCATGAACGTCTTTGAAAGGTGGGATATGGACTCAGAGTGGGACATGAACTTCAAGACTACGTGTGATTGCACGTCAAATATGTGACGTACGTTTGGGACAGTAAGATCGAAGAAACTGAAAATTTGAGGGAAGAAAATCTGAGAAAGTTTAGCAGTCAATTTCTCGAAACCTACGAACCGCGATGTCTAAATTTGTAGTCTCCGAGTCTCTTGAACATTACTAGGACCAACAAAATAGTGAGAAGAGTGGAGCAGAAGACGAGGAGAAGGAGAATGGGGGGAGTTTAACGAGGCCTCGTCGCCCGCGGATCCGATGACTTCGACGACTGCTTCCACTGCCCCTGCGACGAATGATCAGTTCATGTTCACGAACGACTTCTAGATGTTGCTTGTCGATCTCGTTATTGGAGATATGTTGATGACACTGAGGTTGGCGACGAAGACGTGGAAGCGGGTGGCTGAGGAGGAGATTGACGAGGGTGTGGAGAGCGGCACGATCATAATTCTCTGCCGAAGGGATACGAGGTGGCCTAATCCACCTCAAAAGGAGAGGCGTAAGCTCGTAACGCTAGCGATCTTCCTTCTAAATATTGCGAAAGTCGGAGAAACGCCTGCACCTTCGCCACCAATCTCGTCGTTGTTGATATCCCTGAGAGCTTTAAGAGTATCGGTAAAGGTGCCTTCTATGACTACCATAGTTTGAATACCGTATCTTTCCCGACGACGTTAAAATTAATTGGCAACTTCGTCTTCGAACAGTGCTCCAGTCCAGACAATGTCGATCTCCTCCACACAAACCTTCAAGAATTAGGCGCTTGCGCCGTCTCCGAGTGCTCAGAACTAAAATCGATGACGATCCCGGACTCGCTTCAAACGTTTGGTTCGAATGTCTTCTTCAAATGCTCCAAGCTAGTCCCCTCCAGCATCAACACACACAACAACAACGCGGTAGTCGCCCACCTCCGCTCCCAAGAACAAGAAGAATAGACCAATAAAAAAAACAAAAAAACTTACTTTACTTCTAAACACCTTGAACACTCATTTTATTCTATGTCGTCTTCCGTTTCTGTTCTCGCCTTGGGGCTCTTGGATAACTTCTTCGCGACCTCGTGATTGATCGCCGTCAGCGGTTCTTCGACGAAGCTACGCCCCCTCAACAGCGGCGGCGATATCCCGGCGATCGTGGAGGTTGGGGATTTCTTGAGGGAGGAGGACAGGGAGGACGAAAGAGAGGAGGTCAAGGAGCTGCCTACGGCGGGACGGGAGGAGGCGGCTGGCTTGGATTTGGGAAATATGAACGTTGTTGGTTTTGGAGCGGGTTTAGCGAGTTTCAGTTGCGGGGGTGGCGAGGAAAGAGTGGTGGAGGTGGGGTTGGTTTTGAAGGTTGAGGTAGTGCTGAAGGCGGAGGCAGCGGAGGATGTTGCGGCGTCGCCGAAGGAGAAGGTGATGGATTTGGGTTTTGTCTCCTCTTCTTCCTTCTTCGTCGGAGTCGTCTTGAACGAGGACTTGGTGCCAAAGGCTGCCGCCGCAGACGACTTTCCGGCGTCGCCGAAAGAGAACTTCAAGGGGGCGGGTTTGGCTTCTTCTTCCTCCTTCTTCGTCGGGGTGGTCTTGAATGTTGAGGTGGTGCCGAACGCTGCGGCTGCGGAAGACTTTCCGGCGACGCCGAAGGAGAACTTGAGCGGAGCCGGTTTGGCTTCTTCCTTCGAAGGTTGTTTGGCAGCGGCGGCAGGCGCAGGCGTAGTGGAGAAGGGGTTCTTCGGAGCGACCTTGGAAGTAGGCGGGTACGCGGAAGCGGCAGATTTCGTAGCGGGTTTGGCAGCGGCGGCGGGTGTTGGCGAGAAGGGATTTTTCGGAGTGACCTTAGAGGTGGGCGGGAACGCGGAAGCGACAGGTTTTGTAGGTTTGGCAGCGGCGGCGGGTGTAGGGGAGAAAGGATTCTTCGGAGAGACCTTCGAAGTGGGAGGGTACGCGGAAGCGGCAGGTTTGGTAACGGGTTTGGCAGCGGCGGCGGGTGCAGTGGAAAAGGGGTTCTTTGGAGCGACCTTGGAGGTGGACGGGTACGCTGAAGCAGCAGGTTTCGTAGCGGGTTTGGTAGCTACTGACGGCGCTAGTGCGGGAGCGAGTGCGGGTGCGGGTGCGGGTGCGGGAGCTAGAGAACCGAAGGTGAATCCTGAAGTCGTTGGGGTAGGAGCTGGAGCCGGCGAGCCGATCGAGAATCCTCCGCTCGAACTAGCAGCGGGAGCCGGAGCGGGGGCTGCCGAGCCGAAGGTAAAGCCGCCAGCTGATGCGGGCGCTGGTGCTGCGGCGGGCGCCGAGCCGAAGCTGAAGCCACCGGCAGGAGCTGAAATTACGCTGCTCGTCTTCGACGCCTCGTGCTCCTTCTCCTTGCCGGGTCGCACTGTCTCGCACGCAGGGCAAGCGAGTTTGTCATCAGGGATGTTGTTGGACATGCAGACGTCGCACTTCCAGCCAGTGACCTTGAAGGCGTTGCCCCACCCGGTTCCTGAAGGCGCCGATGAATCTCCCTCCTCCTCCTCCACCTCAACTTTCTCATCGGATGATCCGATGTCGTCCTCATTGTCGCCAAACAACCAGTCGATATACCACTCGACGAACTTCCCCTTGTCGATGTTTCCACCGCTCGTTACCTTGGGCAAGTACCTCGCATGATCGTCCGGGTCGTAAGTACTCCCCAACGCCTCGAAGAGCTTATCGAAATCGTCCGCCTTCACCACTCCTCCATCCGCAACCTCTTCGAACGCAGAACTAGCGTTCTCCTTCTCCTCGGCGACCTCAGAATCAGCGATACTCTCCTCATCATCGTCGTCGCAGAAGGCTTTGTACCAAGTAACAAATTTATCGCGTTGAAGAGTGTCACCGCCGCACTTTTCGATCTGGATTTCGAGCTCGTCGCCGTGGAAGTTCTCTCCGAGCTCTCCAAGCAGATCTTCCATCTTCGACTTGGGGAGGGTAGTATCAATCGCCCCAGCGACAGCTTTTCAGGCGTCGAGCGCCTTAGTATCGAGCACGCTTGGAGGGACAAAGCCTTCGTCAGAGGAGGAGGTAGTAGAAGAAGCATCCTCTTCATAATCCTCGTCCTCAGTTTCAGTTTCCTCCTCGACCTCAACTTCTTCTTCCTCTTCTTCTCCCTCATCATCGTTAGCAGGGGCGGGAGAGCCAAACGCGAAGTTCAGCTTGGGGGCGGCGGGGGGTTGGGAACCGAAGGCGATTGCGGTGGGGGCGGGAGCGGGATTTGGCGAACCAAACGTGAAATCGGAGGATTTCGGGACTGGAGCGGGGGGGGATGCGGGTCCAGAGGGGGGGGCAGCTGAGCCGAAGCTGAAGCCGCCAGTTGATGCGGGAGCTGGTGCTGCGGCGGGGGCCGAGCCGAAGCTAAAGCCACCGGCCGGAGCTGACGAAGTTACGCTACTTTTCTTCGAAGCCTCGTGCTCCTTCTCCTTGCCGGGTCGCACTGTCTCGCATGCAGGACAGGCTAGCTTGTCCTCGGGGATGTTGTTGCTCATGCAGACGTCGCATTTCCAGCCAGTGACCTTGAAAGCGCTGCCCCAACCAGTTCCTGTCGGCGCCGAAGAATCTCCCTCATCTTTCTCATCCTCCACCTCAACCTCCTCCTCCGAAGAAGACCCGATGTTGTCCTCGTTGTCGCCGAACAACCATTCGATATACCAGTCAACGAATTTAGAGCGATCGATGTCGCTGTCGCTTCCTTTCACGACCTTCAGGTAGCGCGAGTGGTCGTCCGGATCGTAAGTACTTCCGAGAGCCTTGAACAACTTCGCGAAATCGTCCGCCGTGACGACGCCATTCACAGCTACCTCGTCGAACGCATTCGCTGCATTCTCCTTCTCCTCCTCGACATGAGAATCGGCGACACTCGAATCGTCGTCCTCTAAGAAATCAACATACCAGGACATGAATTTCTGGCGAGCGAAGCGAGCTATGTTAGAAGAGTCGAGCAGGGTTGAGAATGGAGCTGCCGCGTTCTCTCACCTTTTTATCGAGAGTCCCGTTGGCCAGGCACTTTTTCACCTGCACGTCAAGCTCGTCGCCGTGGAAGTTCTCCCCCAGTTCTTGAAGAAGGTCGCTCATTTTTGAAGGAGGAAGAGAATCAGAGTCGGGTGAGACGGCGTCCCACGCCGAATGTGCCTTGAGACCGGCGTTCCTAATCGAGCCGACAGGGTCGGTTGTGGTGGTGGTCTCGGGTTCGTTGGTTGTAGCACTGAAGCCGGATTGGATTTTTCTGTTTATGGCATTGTCTGGTGTTGGGAGGGTTTTGGCGTCGACTACGGATTTGGGAGCGGGGGAGCCGAAAGTGAATCCCGACGCAGGAGCCGGTGCGGGTGCGGGAGCTGGCGACCCGAACGAGAACCCGCTGGTTGTCGCAGCAGGAGCAGGAGTAGGAGCAGGAGCAGGAGCAGGAGCGGGAGCGGGCGATCCGAAGGAAAATCCTCCACTGGACGTTGCAGCAGGGGCAGGAGTAGGAGCGGGAGCGGCAGGGGCTAAGCCGAAGCTGAAGCCGCCGGTTGATGCAGGAGCTGGTGCTGCGGCGGGCGCCGAGCCGAAGCTGAAGCCACCGGCAGGAGCTGAAATTACGCTGCTCGTCTTCGACGCCTCGTGCTCCTTCTCCTTGCCGGGTCGCACTGTCTCGCACGCAGGGCAAGCGAGTTTGTCATCAGGGATGTTGTTGGACATGCAGACGTCGCACTTCCAGCCAGTGACCTTGAAGGCGTTGCCCCACCCGGTTCCTGAAGGCGCCGATGAATCTCCCTCCTCCTCCTCCACCTCAACTTCCTCATCGGATGATCCGATGTCGTCCTCATTGTCGCCAAACAACCAGTCGATATACCACTCGACGAACTTCCCCTTGTCGATGTTTCCACCGCTCGTGACCTTGGGCAAGTACCTCGCATGATCGTCCGGGTCGTAAGTACTCCCCAACGCCTCGAAGAGCTTATCGAAATCGTCAGCCTCCACCACTCCTCCATCCGCCACCTCATCGAACGCATTCGCCGCATTCTCCTTCTCCTCGGCGACTTCGGAATCGGCGACACTCTCCTCGTCGTCATTTTCAACAAACTCGCGGTACCAAGTAACGAACTTATCACGTTGAAGAGTGTCGCCGCCGCACTTTTCGATCTGGATTTCGAGTTCGTCGCCGTGGAAGTTTTCTCCGAGTTCTCCGAGCAGATCTTCCATCTTCGACTTGGGGAGGGTGGAAGCGTCTTCTGCGATAGCCTTCCATGCGGTGGTCGCTTTAGTTTCCAAGGGGTTTGGCGGTTCTAGTGCGGGAGTGTGTGCAGGAGTAGGGGACCCGAAGGTGAATCCCGATACTGGAGCGGGGGCGGGTGCAGGTGTACCGAATGAGAATCCTCCGGTTGATGCGGGAGCTGGTGCTGCGGCGGGCGCCGAGCCGAAGCTGAAGCCGCCGGTTGATGCAGGAGCTGGTGCTGCGGCGGGCGCCGAGCCAAAGCTGAAGCCACCGGTTGGAGCTGGCGTTACGCTACTGCTCTTCTTCGAAGCCTCATGCTCCTTCTCCTTGCCGGGTCGCACTGTCTCGCACGCAGGGCAAGCGAGTTTGTCATCAGGGATGTTGTTGGACATGCAGACGTCGCACTTCCAGCCAGTGACCTTGAAGGCGTTGCCCCACCCGGTTCCTGAAGGCGCCGATGAATCTCCCTCCTCCTCCTCCACCTCAACTTCCTCATCGGATGATCCGATGTCGTCCTCATTGTCGCCAAACAACCAGTCGATATACCACTCGACGAACTTCCCCTTGTCGATGTTTCCACCGCTCGTTACCTTGGGCAAGTACCTCGCATGATCGTCCGGGTCGTAAGTACTCCCCAACGCCTCGAAGAGCTTATCGAAATCGTCAGCCTCCACCACTCCTCCATCCGCCACCTCATCGAACGCATTCGCCGCATTCTCCTTCTCCTCGGCGACTTCGGAATCGGCGACACTCTCCTCGTCGTCATTTTCAACAAACTCGCGGTACCAAGTAACGAACTTATCACGTTGAAGAGTGTCGCCGCCGCACTTTTCGATCTGGATTTCGAGTTCGTCGCCGTGGAAGTTTTCTCCGAGTTCTCCGAGCAGATCTTCCATCTTCGACTTGGGGAGGGTGGAAGCGTCTTCTGCGATAGCCTTCCATGCGGTGGTCGCTTTAGTTTCCAAGGGGTTTGGCGGTTCTAGTGCGGGAGTGTGTGCAGGAGCGGTTGCTGTAGCTGTCGTCCCGAAAGAGAACTCGCTGTCCTTCGAAGCTGGAGCGGGAGTGATTGGTGCCGTCCCAAACGTAAAACCTCCACCAAACGCCGCAACAGTCGCAGGCTTAGTCTCATTCTCCTCCCCCACCCTCTCCGCCATTTCAATAACATCATCCTTCATAATCCCCATAAAATCCCCCTCCAAAACCTCCCCAAAAACAACATGCTTCCCATCCAAATGCCTGCAAGCCTTAAAGGTAATAAAGAACTTCAAAAGAGTGTTAGAATTAAACAACTTACCCCCAAAGAACTCAAATATTTCTTACCTGACTCCCATTAGTATTCGGTCCCTTATTAGCATAACTCAACATCCCCTCCTTCGCATGACTGTAAAAAACATCACCATCCTGTCTCAGACACGACGTAAGAGATCGCATTTACACGATTTTTTGATAAGACGAGTTAGAACATTATTTGCGCAGTCTCCTCAAGCGGCATGCGCCGCGTCTGACTAAAGCTACTCTGCCGCAGACGAGTCACGACCTTAATTGTCGTTTTCCCATCTTGTCGCTGAGCTCCTCGCTGCGGCTCACCTCAAAACTCTTCCCCCATTTACTTTGACCACCCGTCCCATCACCTTTAGTAAAATCCCCAGTTTGAGCCATAAACCCCTGTATCACACGGTGGAATTTACAGTTGATGTATTTTGGTAGTAATGAAAGAAAATTTTCGACGTGGAGAGGGAGGGTTGATTGGTAGAGGAGGATTTTTAGGGGTTTATTATTGATTTTCATTACGACGATAGGATCGGTAGTAGTTCGTTTGTAGAGATTAATCGATTCCTTAGGGGCGTATTTTCTTTGAAGAGAAGTGTAAAGAGTAGCTTCTTTGCCTTTGTATTTTTCGAGGAGGGAGGGGAGGGTGGAGAGTTTGGAGGGGTTGTGGAGGGTGTAGAAGGTTGTTATTTTTTCTTTCCAGTCGATTTCGTCGGAATCATTGGAAGCGGGTTTAGGTGCGGGGGGATTTTTAGAACCTCCGAAGGAGAATCCGGAGGATGACACAGGCGTCGGAGCTGATCCAAAACTAAATCCGGAGGAAGGTTTCGCCGCCTTAGGCTGCGCTGAAAACGGGTTCTTAGGCGCAGCCTTGCTCATCGGAGGATACGCGGAACTAGCCTTCGCAGGTGCAGGTGCAGGTGCAGGTGCAGGTGTAGTCGCTGCACTGAACGAGAAACCTCCGGAAGGTTTCACCGCCGCCGAGGGCGCAACTGAAAACGGATTCTTAGGCACAGCCTTCGACATTGGAGGATACGCGGAACTAGCCTTCGTCTTCGGTGGTGCAATCGTAACCTCCTTCTTTAATCCTTTAAACGTAACCTTCTCTTTAACCTTCTCGACTTTCCACTCGATTTCCTTACGACGAGTGTCGATCTTGATTCCGGTTGGTTTCGGTAGGTCATTTTTCTCGCTGTTCTTCCTGTAAGCGAGCCAGTTTGAACGGGAGGATGACCACTTCTTCAAGCCCAGTTTTGAGGATGGAAGGGAGGGGGAGGGGGGAGGGAGGAGGGGGAACCGATGAGGACGTGAGGCCGGACTTC